>DWHP01002373.1:0-14542 GCA_018247895.1 Parnassius honrathi
TTCACTATTTAAATATTGAAAAGATTTAAGGTTCTGCACATAAAGAGGATTGTTTAGTGATGTATAACCCTATTGAATTTTCTTCACTATTTAAATATTGAAAGGATTTAAGGTTCTACACATAAAGAAGATTGTTTAGTGATGTATAACCTTATTGAATTTTCCTTGAGTGTAGATCATAATTAAGAATGTGTTGCTTTAATACTTAGTTCGGTAAATGCTTGGTCACTCATTTATTACAATTTATTTTATTGTGTTATTTTTGTTCATATTTTATTTATTATTTTCACAACATTTTGTCTGTCAACCAGGTGGGCTTCTACGTCCGGTCCTGACATAGCTCCTGCCTCTTTGTCATCCATATGTTTATGCATTCATGCTTGTAAGGGTGCCACTTACCACTTTACTACTTTGGTTGAAAATGTTTGTCTAGGAGATACTTTGTCGACTCTGCAACTAACTTTTGTGGCATAAATAATGTTTATGCTGGAAAAGTTAGTTGTCGAGACAACAATATTATGTTTTGTCATTCTTTCCTCATTTATTTCTCAACCAATTTAAAAAAAAGGGCATTCTTAATTCATCTGTAGTTTTTTGTCTGTTGCGTCATAACTTTTTTTCTAGGTAAACCGATTTTAGTGATTCGTTTTTTATTTGATAGTTGGTGCTTCTCACATGGTTCCATATAAATTTGACTTGTGTTTATGTACAAACCCTTAAAAACATACTTTTTTATTTTACTACTACTACCATTTATTGAGGTAGATATCTACACAGCTTTGGGAATTGCCATACATGCATTTTTTGACATCTCACAATAGTGCTTTTAGAACTTATTTTAAGTGTTTTTTTTATAGTTGTTGTTTCTTCTAATTATATCAGATGTTATTCTCGTCAAACTCTTTGCCAGTCAGTAAATAAATTTAAAAGGCATCAAATATTTATTTTTATAAGAAAATCCAGTCTAGATAGGAGGAAAATTAAAAAAATTAATAAAAAGGAAATTACTCTTATCCACTTAGTATCTATTAATCTAACTGTAATAAATGTGAGATAAAATCTTTTAAAAGATCATTTAGTTGATTACTTTAAACTATTGTTAGGTACTTTCTGAATGAAAAATTACAATTGGAAATAGGTATTTCTCTCATTTAATGAACCAAGAGCACCAGGATGCGCCTCTGCAGAACAAGTTCTGTTCGGATACCAAAAGAAGTGGAATATCCTGAAAATCCCATAACAGGGAGTTAGTTGAAATATGATTGTATATTTTCTAAATTATATAATATCCCACAAAATTTTGACTTCGATTCCTGATATATTGTTATTATCAGCTGAGCTAAACATTAGAAGTACAATTTCCAACCAGATAATATGCCGGTTGTAGATATGGTTTGAAAATTTCGAGTTTTTGGAGGTTGTTGTGTGGTTTAAATTAGCTCAGACACTATTAAAATTTTTAAATTATTTCACTCTTAAAGTAAAGGAGGGACTTGCAACAAATAGTGTAATCGGCCATATGCCGAACACCGAATATTCTGCAGACTTCCTGGCCGATTTTTGAAAGAAGAGTAAAATGTTATGTGAAATAAGAATAGAAGGGGACTTGATTGAGCAAGTGGATAAGTTCGTGTCTTTGGGATGTGTAAATTTAGCAGGGATGGTAGATATGATAAGGATATAGAATGACGAGTGAACACAGGAAAAAGAGTGGATGGGGCTCTAGACTCTATTATGAAAGGTCAGAATGTGTCGAAAAAGGCACATATGGCAATTCATAATGCTGTGTTAGTCCCTACTTTAATGTATGGTGGTGAAAGTTGGGTGTGGTAGAAGAAGCACGAGAGTAGAATAAATGCTGTAGAAATAACGGTTGTTACGAAGTATACTAGGGTTGAACCTGAATGACAGGGTGAGAAATTGTGTGATAAGAGAAAAGTGTGGTTTGCAATGTTATGATTGTTTGGTCATGTAGAAAGAATGACAAAGCTAATGTATATTGCAGATGTGGATAGTAGAGTCGAGAAAGGACGCCCTAGAAGAAGGTTTATCGACCAAATTGGCGATATATTGAAAATGGGCAAGATTAGGAGTACCCTTAGTGAGAGAGGTGTATCAGGATCATGCCAAATGGACGTATGTAGTCTATGTCTACCCCTCTGGGTGACAGGCGTGAGTGCTTATGTTATGTTTAATTACGATAGTTTGAGTCCATAGACATTTATCTGATAATTCTTATTTAAATTTTTATAGTATGGAAGTTGATTATGTAGATATACCTATGACTGACTACTTTAATGATTACAAGAAAAAAGTTACAATTATAAATAAATTTTCATTTTACCAATTATCTGATCACAATAAAACCTCTTACCTAAGTATTCGGCTGAATGGTACTTAGATACTCGAATGAATAGTTTAAAAGTAGCCGAATAGGCCGAATACCTTCTTCGTTGCAAGTCTAACAACACATACCTTTATTTATAACAAATTCCTGATTTGACAGTCTCTAGATGGCCGGCTGAGTGGGGAAGCGGAGTTGCGCGATCGCGTGCAGCATCTCTGCGAAGCGTGGCGGCGCATACATAGCCTGTGCCAACACTCCGCCCACGCCACACATCCGCATCTACTCAGCTGGCTGCAGAGGCACACCGCACGGACTATACTACAGGTAGGACCTATCTCACTTTATGTAAACCATCTACTGAAGAGGCCAGTGAAGGTCTGCCACAACTACTACATATTAATTATGGCTGAACTCATTTGCTAATGTTTGGTATTATGATAACAACTTATCTTGGTAAGCTACATAAGATATTAATAATAAAAAGAGATGTGGGCTTGTAATTGAAACTGATATATTATTTACACAATACAACAAAACCAAACATTGAAGAGAAACCAACTGTGATTCTCGCTAGTGTTAATCGCACTGCAACTATTGCGCATTTGAGACTACTTTTACTTGGGATTTTATATAAAAATATGAAATAAATATTGTGTTATTTGCTTATTGTTACAAAACTTTTGGCTATTTGCCTTAAGTTGCCTTTTACGGCAGCGACAGATTTAAATAAAAATTCAGTTATGCCAACAGCACATGTCGATATCATATATTGTTAAATGAGATGACAAATAAATGTGGCATATTATGATCAACAGCTTGGCTGCCCAGTTTTGAGAAAACAATTTAAAAAAAAATAGTTTTACTTTATTTTTTAAACTTTCATTATTTATTTTCATTATCATTTATTATTTTCATTATCAAAACATCATTATTTTTAATGTTACCAGACCGAATGGCAGTCACCAGAAAGCAAAACCGAACATGTGAAATTAAGTGAAGCAATTGAAGCTTTCATTAAAGAAACTCAGGATGCGATTGCAAGCAGAGATGGCACCAATCCATTTTGGGAGAGTCAGCTGCAACAAAGGGCCGAGTGGTTCAAGAATGTGCTCTCGAATCCTTGGGGACACCCGGTTCTCAGAGTACTCTTAGACCCTACAGGAGAAAAGCCAAGCGATAAAGAGGGTCAGTGTTCATCATAATATTGCATAATTTTTTAAATTTTAATATTCCTCTTTAGTCATGAGATTGTTACCACCCTTAGAATCAAGATGAAACTTGTGCCCAGCTGTGGGATATAGGCCATAACTTTATCTTTTGTACCTTAAACCTTGAAACGCAAAATGACGATTTTGAGTTTCAAGGTTTAAGGTACAAAAGAGAAATTGACACAAAACTGGAGATTTGCAACATGATGATTGGCGCAACTTGTGCGTATCATCACTTGCGCGTTGGTAGGTCTATATTGGTATAACATAAGCAGTCGCCCACACCTGTCACCCAGAGAGGTAGGCAGAGGCTACGGACTTCAATTTGGCATGACCCTGACACACTTGTTCTTTCACATCTATCTATGTATATTATATACTTCTTTTTTAAATTGTTATTACTATATTGTGTAAGCAAGTGCAACACAACACTTCCTCAGTCTTTATTTTCTCTCAAAGTCTCATTCGGAGCTGACTAATCAAATATATAATACAGTTATAGAATGGCTGAAGGAAGAGCGTGGTGTAATATTCGTGACGCGGTTGCGGCACCTGGCTTCGTCGAAGAAGTGCCTCGACTTGGCCTGCGCACTCGTCTCCGCAGTAATGGACCGCGCAAGGGCTTCCGCTGCCGTAACGAACGACGACGCAGGCGACAAGAAAGGTGAACGCAATATCCTCTAAGACACGCACCATTCTTTCTCTCAATTTCTACACCAAGAGTGCATTATAAATATCTAAATGTGTTCTGTCACACACAAGTTGATAAACTTTTTTTTGCTAACTTAGGTTAAGTAACGCGATTAACCCATTCATTGCCATAAACGTACCATTTGCATTGATCGAGATTCCTACGTCATGCCACCAACGCACCGTAAATGTTGAGTGACTTCTTGAGGTTTTTTTTGCATTACATAAAAACAGTAGAAATTTATTTAAATCTATGGCAACATTAACAGTTAGAAATAAGTTTTAAATGTGGAAACACCAATGGTTTTTGCTTCGTATTGTCACTCTTGTTTTGACAACGAAGAAAATATTGGTACTGAGAATGTCTATTTTGAATTTAAAATAATTTGAGTTTTAACGAGTGTTCATTATATATTAGTGAGTTAGGAGATAAAAGTAATCAATATTCTTAATTTTTTCTTTCTTTTCCATTGTTTCATTGTGTATTTGAAAAATAAAGTAATGCACGCATATGGTCCGTTCGATGGCATAGCGGTAAAAAACTTTATTGGATAGTTTTAATGCATAAGGAACAAATCACTCCAAAATTTATGCATGTCTAGTATTTTTTAATTTTCTTTACAGTCATAAAGTTAAATTTACTATTCGTAATGTATTTAATTACTAAACATTTTATAATCTGGCTGTTACATTTTGCAAATAAAAATATTAGGTTTAAATTATGAATCCACAGATAGAAACTTATTTGCATTACTTCCACAGTAGCATTTATAGTATCCAAGGCCATTCGTCCATACGCCGAAATCTTCATTGTAGTGCTTACGTATCGACTTCCTTTTATATATCTTCAAATACAACTGCTGACCTCCGCTCACACCATAATTCGTAGGAATGTTTCAAGTTTCTGCTTATTGCTACTAACATTTCGATTAAATATTCATTATGAAACAGATGCTGGCAGTGTTCATGAGTCTCCTTACCATGAAGAAGTAGGTACGTGTAAAATAAAAACTAGTTGTTTAAAGATAATTATTATTTATGTGAAGATTTATATGATAGATTTTTATTATTTAAAATATGATTGTTTCAAAGAGTACCACAACTATTAATTGTAAATTTTTATTTTTAATAATATATGATTATCTTCATAGGTTTCTCTCACTTTTATTGTTTACCAACCTACGTATAATAAAATAATCAAACCACTCACAGGTCATCCAGAGAGGTTTTATTGGGTACCGTAAATGTAAGAATATACGAAGTGGATAAGTATACATTAATCAGATAAGGAGCAAATATGTTAAATAATTCTAATACTAAATTATTTATTTATTTAAGTACACCAACAGTAGGTATACACCGCACGCTTCAAGTTATTAAAAAGTTACTAAGTAGTTATAAATACATAAGATACAAAAACTTAGGATAGAACAAAGTAATATTATGTGTGTAAAATATTGACTGACACGTATTTATAAACAAACATAGATTATATAAATAAAGCAGCATATCGACATATCGGGCATCAGTAGTCGCTCAGAACATGTTGCATAATACTATCCAAACGTCAACGCAAACGGCATGTTGAATGGCACTTGTGATTAAATTTCTCTTACCAGTGCCACCACCATGTATGGTGCGTTTACTATTTTTAGATGGGTTTTTGTTATTTATCGGATTTTTGTAATTAAAGAATGCATTTAATTACGCCTTTCCTTCTGTAATCCACAAAAATATTAAGTGGCACCCAGGTGATGTTTTTAAAATTTAAGTGGCAATGAATGGGTTAATATATAAATATTTATCCGGATTTTTAAAAAAACTATTTGCTTACATAAAATTTGAAAAGTTTCTGTCCGACACCGCTCGTAAATTCATGGATACACTGCGCCCGAATGACGTAATCACTGTAAAGACCACCGCCCGCGCTAGCTACCTACACATTCCAATAGAAACAATAGGTACACATAACATGTGATGTGACTTTTACTTCATACTTTCATCCTGGCTTAGGACAAATTTTTAAGGAAAAATTGAGATTTTACTAAAAAAAATGTTTTTTCGTTGAATTTATGTTCTATAAGTGAAACCAAACCACTGGTTTCGAGGATAACACTAACACCCCTGTATATTATGTTCATGGTTCATTAAGTTTTGACAAAAGCCTTGAGCGCCAAAGTCGCCTATACTTGACCAGCACCTGCGGGCCCTGAGCGCCAACTACGACTATAGTTGACAAAAAACCCGGCCCACAAAAATATGAAACAGATATTGGAAAATTATTACTGGTATTTCAATTCTACACCTCAAAAAAAGATAAACCAGCAACATGTGAGTATAAAAAACAAGTAAGTCTCCTAGAGCCTCAAGTACTTTGAAACATTGAACAAAAAAGAATGGATTTTTATCTAAGCAAATAATATGTCCAGTACGCTAGTCTGTCTGTTTGGCCGCTAGTGTTGTAATGCGTTAGGCATAAATTTATTGAAAACTATTCAAAATTAAACACAAACGTGTTATTTTTTAAATTATTATTGATATTTGAATAAAACAAAAAGTAAAAAACATAAACTATCATCAGCTACATAAACAAAAGAAAATTTCATCAAATCAACTTCGCGTAATAAATGTAATATCTCAACTCTGGCGCATCCTTAGCGTGTCATCGATTATCAGTTCATTGGGCGCCGTGGTCAAGGATAGACGACACCCTGATGGCGTCATAAACGAATACCAGGAAAAGTAGTGCAGTGCAACATGAACGATTTCTCATAACTCATTCGCATTTTGGAAAGTGTCGATGATGATGAATTTTTTTATATTAATAGTATAAAATTGCTAATAATAAATGTTTATTTTTTTCTTAAGGTATGAAGAGCAATTTTTCATTTTGTGTTGTGCGCTTTTCTTTCTCAATCTCAAAATCATCTGGTAGCATCAGCATCATATCCAACCCCCATTGTCATAAGAGCGTAATGGCGGCTCCACATCATCGCCGTGAATTCACGGCACAAGTCCTGCCTCCACATTCACTGCGTGCTCACAATCGTTCGTGAAACCCGCTGCAAAACGGACGTAGAGGCTGCTGCTGCAATAACTTTATTTATTTATTATATTTTTATTCAATTTTTTTACGTGGTAGAGCTTTGCTGCAGTTATATTAGAAGTATAGTTGTAGCATGTTTGGGTCGGCTCAACCGGGGAAGGATCACACTCTCACATAATAACGGCGTCAAATAGTAGCTTAATGCTGTTGTATTTCGTATGATGAGTGTAGATAACCGAATACCCCTTTTATTGGAAACAACGCATTTCATCTTAGTCCTCACGGGTGACAACGCATCTGCATTTTGATTCGTAATCGAGGATAAATGTAGATGGCTACGGGACGCAGCAACAACTTACCATCGGGTGGACTGTGTGCTAGTTTGTTACCATGTCCTATAAAAAAAATTGTTGTGGCAACATACTCGTATCACTACTTGGACGTCCAAAACAAGAAATTTATTAGAAAGCGTTGAGAAAAAAAAGAAGATGGTGTATGACTAAATTAAATCGTCGCGGAATAAAATACCGACTCTAATCGGGGAACAGGCGCGAACGCGTGTGAATCCCGCGCATATCATCCATCCACATTCACGTTCACGTCTGTTCACGGAGGTTCACGGCGATAATGTGGAGCCGCGGTCACATAATACCAGCGTAAAATAGCAGCGTAATGCTGTTGTATTTCTTATAGAGAGTGTAGAAAACCGGAGATACTTTTTACTGAAATCGTGGCATTCCATCTCAGTCCTCAAGGGTGACAACTGACAACGTTTGACTCTTAATTGAAGATAAATGCGGATATCTATGAACCACATCATCCACTTATCATCAGGTGCACTGTGTGATGGTTTGTCACCCAATGGTTTAAAAAAAACTACCCGTGAGGACTGAGACGGGGTGCCTCGTTTGCAGTAAAAAGGGTCTCCGGTTCTCTACTCTCACCATACGGCATTAACAATTATTACAATTTATACAATAAGTAATAGGAACGTGTGTATTCTCCTTTGGTAATTTGGTCAATATTTAAAGAAAGTTTTCAATGTTAGCCCATAGCACAATACATAATAGTTGACGTTGACGTTGACAACATGGTTTAGTTGTTACGATTGGCGGTTTTGTAGATTAATCATCGTAGAACCAGACGATCTTTACTATAATCAATAGCTTTTGAATAATTAGGGGCTGGACGTGAAATTAAATTTAAAAAATGACCTGATAATTGAGTGAATATATGAGACAACAAGGCAGTTCGTTCGTCGGGTGCAATCATATATCGATAACAAATCAATGATAGTTGCAGGGAAAGGTTAAACTAAGTTACTATCCCGTGCATTTACAAACGGGATGCCGCCTAGCCGTCTCTTTTCTCCTCTCCCCCTAATGTCGTTTTTGGCGGCCTTTCAGTCCAATGGAATGAAATCTGACACGACCGGAGGAGTTGGTCTTTTTTTATTGAGCAGGTTAAGGATTAATATTGGCTATATTCACTGTTCTTTGGCGCATCTAAGCACAGAATCTGCAATTTAAGTATATCAACTTGTAACTGCAGCGCGCAGCAACTGCTTTATTAGCTTAGTAACAGTTAAGTGTAATAGTTATAGGATACATTTTTACTAGCGACCCGCCTTGGCTTTGCCCTAGGTTCCATTAATGTGGCGTCATCAAAGAGCAATTATGTTAGCAATTTTACGTTTTCACAAAAAAAGGATTCCGCAATTTTTTCGGATAAATTATATAATGTGGACTACATTACTCCTGGGATTGTCCTCCATCTGTTTACAAAGTTACTTAACAATCGGTAGAGCTATTTCGTATTTTATCCCGAATAGACTAAAATTTAAAAAATCACCGACGATTCGGGTCGCTCTGCTCTCGATGCAGTCTAGTAGTAGGAGCTGGCACTGGGATGCCCCGGCCCAGAGATGTGAACAGTATTCCAGGTGAGGCTGGATTTGCGCCTTGTTAAGTTGCAAACGGTATGCCGGAATAAAACATTCGGCTCGGCTGAACACGCTAAGCTAAGCTAAGCTTTTTAGAGGCCAATTTAGCCTTCCGTTCTAAGTGACCGCGGTCGAACTTTATGTCATTAGATATGTCGACGCCGAGGATTTTGATGCTGCCTGAGGCAGTATAGAGAGTGGTCTGAAATTAAGGAGATACGACAAAGGGATTGTTTTTAGCGGAAAACGTGCAAACCTGTCTTCTAAGGGTTTAACTGGACAAGATTTAGTCGTCCCTAATCCGAGACTGTTTAATAAAGACTCAACTTCAGACAGCCTTGAATAGATAGTATAATTAAATTAAAGGAAGAGAAGATAGCTTCAGCAATTTAAAATCTGTATCACAGCCAGTCAGTCAACAAAAGGCGAATAACACAAAATAATTCAAATTTCCATTTTTACAATCTATTTGTTTGTTATGTGTACCAAAAAATAAGGAAAAAGTAACAAGTAAAATAATTGCACCACTTACTCATTATTTATTGAGAATATTACATATAACATATTTTTGTTGTGCTTGCAAAGATAAGCTCAGTTAGGGTTGCCACCTTTTTTTTTGAACAAATATAGTATTGTTTCAAAAAAAGATGCAAAAATATAGTATTTTGGGTAATTAAAGAAAAAATGTACACATTTATTTTTAATATTTATGTATTTTTCCATATATATTTGTTGTGGATCGTTGCTTTGGCCGTCAGTTATTACCTTTGAAATAATTATAGGAGTCTGAATAATTTAGATTCATAATAAAATAAATTAACAATCAGTTTTTAATAAAAATAATATATGCTCCATTTTTTTCTTCTTTCAATTTTACATTCATTACCATAATTTTCTTTTCCGCAAAACTTACTTGTTCCAAGACTTCCAATCACAGATAATATAAAAAAGCGCAACAGTTGAATTAGGGATAAAAATATAGTATTTTTCGTACTATATTATTTTTTATAATACCACCCGTGCTATAACTATATATTATAGCACGGGTGGTACGCTAAGCTCAGCGCCCCCTCGTACCTTATGTTACTATCATACGGTAAACAACGTAAACACGAGCTCATTATATTTTGCAGAGCTGACCTCGTCTTGTTATATTCATGGAAAATATTACAAAGTCAAAGATAGTCAGGCGTAGATCTTAAGATTTTTCCGAATTTATAAAAGTACTGTGACGTTTTTCGCCTAAAAAAAGATCGCACATTGAGCATTTCTTGCTATCTAAAATGTTGTTATATATACATGTTCCTAGTAAAACAAGATTTACGCTTTTAGTAATAACGGGTATTTGTCTCATTTCTCCTCATCGGTGTATTTTTTCTTTCGTCTCGTCAAATATGCGCCTACACTGTCCTACGCATGACTCATGGCGTTTTTCTGTGACGGTGCGGCGCGGCGCGTCGACCGCCGACGATCATTGAATTCGCGACGGGCACAGACTATAAATAAACAAACCGATTGGACAAACGATTACTCTCAAACGAATGTGTAGTGTGTTTATAACATTGCAGTTTTTTTTTTATATAATCGTTTAATGCTGCTGCTACAAATGTTTATTTTCCTGTCTCGGCTATTTGTGGCGAAGTACAATTATATATACCATTACTCAGTTACTGCGTTAGAGAAAAGCGTGGAAATCTCGCGGAATACGAGATATGGCAAATATTCATCAATATTTAAAATTATCAGATACAATACGGTGGACGCGAGGGTAACAAACTAGTCGATGGGCAATAGCGTCTTCCAACATCTAGAAATTTAAATAATCTGTAGTTGCCAAATGCCAACCCACCCGCTGTATCAGGTTGTTATGAATGAATGAGGTGGATGAAATACCTATTAGTACCTATCTATGTATTTGGTGTTTAGTACTGTGAATTTACCTGCCGTTACCGTCGAGTGCGGTGATTACTGAAAGACCTTACTTCGTAGGTAGAACCTCTTAACGGGCTGATCATTATGGTGATAATTAAAGCATGTTCGGTACGTTTTAATACTGTATATAGTAGGTCTAAGTAATATAGCGGGAACCATTCATAGATATTAACTTTTTTCTAAATACCTCAGTACACCCCGATCTAGGTATCTTAGGGTCCTTGGCTTGCGTGCTTGAAGGGGAAAGGGGTAATTGTAACGTCCTCGTAGATTAGAATCTAGCCCTACCAAATAAATGTACGTAAAAGGAGCGATACTCAAAACGAAAGATACTACTCATTTAGGATCTGACGAGGCCTATATTGTATTCTTAAAAGATCAAATTATAATTAAATATAATACGTCGCCTAAGCTCGTGTAATTTAAAAATATGCAATACATTATTATACATTATTTAATGAATTATGCGTTGTTTGTTCCATTATAAATGTAATACACCACTCTTTTGTGTTATTATTAGTATGTAGTCAATATATTATCTAATTTCTTAAGTATTTCACGTACGCATAATCTTTGACCGACCTGTACACGTATGAGTCACTCATTTCTCGCAGTGTAAGCGATTACATCAATTTGGTAAGAGAGTCAATGACTCATCGACATATTACACGCAAAAACTAAAATACTTATAAAATTTGTAATACATCACAAACGCTATCCGTTTTGTTACAAATAATTGTTTACAAAATTAGTATCGGGGTTCATTGCTTTTTTGAAAGGAGTCTCATAGAAATACGTTAACTTAAATGTAGTTTGAAATTTGACAGCAAATATCGTGAATATTTCACGGTATACAAAAAAATTCTTCATACTTCATATGTGGCAGAGACACTCTGCACCTATGTTATGGTTGTATGCATGGCTGGTTCGCTCTCACAGAATACCAGCGTAAAATAGCAGTTTAATGCTGCTGTATTTCGTATGGCGAATGTAGAGAATCGGAGAACCATTGTACTGGAAACGGGGCATTCCATCGACGTCCTCAAGGGTCCGTCCTGACAACGAATAAATGTGGATGTCTATGGGCCATAGCATCCAATTGCCATCAGGCGGACTGTGTGCTCGTTTGTTGTCCATATTCTTTATAATAAAAGTAAGTGTAGGTACCTACCTAGTATAATCCGCCGCGATTAAGTGACTTCTTTCTTGAGAAAGGTTCTTTTTGAACCATAGTTTACCCCAAAACAATCGATAAACTATATTTTGTGATAAGACGATACAGATAAAGTTGACGTCGTTGCGATAACGTTACTTCAAAGAATCATTTAAACGTTTGTTTTCCATGAAACGATAAAAAACAACAAGGCTGGGTAAAGGAAGGAAGTGGATTTATTTATTAATAATCCATCATTATGACACGGAAATTGATATCCGATACAAATGAAATAAAGACTTAGTCTAGGGCCTGTTTGTTGTCTATGTAGGTATTTTTAATACAATAGGCGTATGTAAAGATATTTCCTACTCTTTGATAATAATCTTCGAAGGCCAGTACCCGGTAGTTGTAAGAAACACTCATGATAATATAAAAGGAATAGAATATAATAGTTTTATTCAATAAAGATTTATCAGTTATCAGTAATACTCATTACAAGTCATTTAGTCTTTTATCATCAGTTCGAAAACAAAACCTATCCGGGAAAGAACCAGCAAGAATGTAAAGACATCTCCAATATTTTCATCTGATCTAATATAACATAGCAACTAATAAAGCAAATCATGATCAATTTTGACTCAATACTCGGCATCAACTTTAAAGCTAATCTTGAAGTTAGCTAATGGAAATTGTGTAATAAAATAAGAGATCCGTGGAAATCCGAAAATTTCCAGGTTCGATGAGCTTTTTGCGCTGTTCGGAAATTCCGAAGTTAAAAACCAACGGTTAAAAATGTTGCATAAGAATAAAATGACAGCTTGAAGCAAACGTCTCTAATTTTATTCGAATTGCTTTGCCTCATGTGCTTCTGCTATTTACACACACACCACACGTGTTCGTCGGCGAAGGAAAGCTTGCATGTTTTTTTTTAAAATAGAATAAGGATGAGAAAAAGTGGATACTGTGGCTCATAGACATCTACATCTATTCTCGATTAAGAATCAAAATGCGGATGTGTTGTCATCCTTGAGGACTACGATGGAATGCCTCGTACGCAGTAAAAGGGTCTACGGTTCTCTACACTCATCATACGAAACACAGCAGATACAGCAACTTTTTATTCAATATAGATTATAAATAATGTTAATTGAAAGTCATTATCTTGTTTAAATTACCACTGGTTCGGAAGAAAACCTCTGTCTTGGCAGGAACCGGCGGGAAATCTAACGAGTCTTTTTTTGAAAAAAAAATTTACAATCATTGTTTGTTAATGTTACACAATTAACAATACAAAATAAATCAGAAATATCTTGGTAGATTTCACCTCATTCCCAGGGGTTATTGTTGTCCATAAATTCGTTAATATTATTATAACCCTTTTTGAACAAACTTTGTTCAATAAAGTGTTTCTAATGTGAGGAGGTCAAATTTTGAATATTTTCTGAACTATTTTTTGTGTGCGTACATTATATTTTCGTAACTGTATTAGGAAGCCAAAGTTAAAATATTAATTTATTTAAATTTTTGCCTGAGGCCCACTTTTCTACAACAAATATAATTTCAGTGCTAGTCGCATGTCTCCATTACAAAGTACCATACGATATTATGCTATGTGAATAGCTAAAGTAAACTAGTCTAGCTGTTTCAAACCTGGTAAGATTTCTAATGTTTTTTACAGCATATGCTGCAGGACTAAGTCCGTTTGCTTGTTTTGATAATGGTGGCCCTATTGTCTAGTGTGATTGCAAAAAAAAATGTTGGCTTCGACAAGACTCAGCATTAAGCCACTATTTTCGGCTGGTCAAGCCGAACCGTTCGTACTATAACCACAATATACTTGCAGCATGGCTCTACCACGTACAAAACGTGTTTGAGAAATAATCTATTTCGAGGACATGTCAAGTCTTGTAACGTGCGATGAAGAAGCGGGCTAACTGCTCCATAACCCTGACAGAAATTAGAGGGTGCATGTGCCAACTTCACGTTTATTTACTGTATAATAGCTTTACATATATAAATAAATATATATAATAAATGAAATTAAAGTGTCTGTAATACCCGGTTTCTATTAATACCTTTTTTTAAATTTTTGTCTATCCGTCTCTCCGTCTGTCTGTCTGTCAGGGCCTAAGATTATTGGGTTGAAATGTTCACGGTCCGGGCTAATCATCATCACGGCTAAACAGATAATGTTGAATCTTTACGATTAACTAAACTAAAC
>DWHP01002374.1:0-14542 GCA_018247895.1 Parnassius honrathi
TTGAGAGGCTGTAAGGATAACGGAATGATGATCGTAGTCGTTGTTTAACTAATTCTTTTCTAATTTAAAACTTTTTATTTTATTTTTTTAAATAAAATTAAATAAAGATGAAGATATTCAAGAGTTACGCAGAAAAGCACCTACCTACGAATATATTGCAAAGGAAATAACATCTTTAAATCTATTGAAACTTACTAAATCAACCGTTATGAAATAATATCTAATGAGAGATCAAGACTAATTAAAAATAATGATAAACAATTGAAAATATGTAGAAAATACAACATTTGCGAGAGTGATATATATGTATTAATTAATACAAGCTCTGGCAATTAGTGGTAATTGAGTAGGGGCGTCGAGCGCCAGCGGCAGTGCGTTGTCACACCACTGCCGACTAGATTAAGGTCTGCGGCACGTGGTCTCGCCGCTCGTAACTCGCTTCACACGATTCTGTGCGCGACTTTCATATAGCTCTCTAGAGGAGACGCAGTTTAGCACCCATAATGTATACCAAATTGTATGCAAGAAATTTAACAACGCTTCTAGGTCGCTATTTATCGTGGCTGGCGTCACCCAGCGCCTTACTAATGGCTTCAAAGAGACACCACGCGTACTGCAATAATGAACAAGACTGCCTTAACGTATGGCCATTATTGATGACTCCCACATTCAACCGTGTCACTCCTTTATTACTTTTCTCCTCAGTAACAAATTAAATTACTAAGAACTCCTTAAAATTATGTTAAGTGTTAACAACGCAGTGTTTCCATACAAGTTATTATTTATTATTTTGTTAAGTACAATTTTTTTAGTTTTCTACTTATTGATTTCTTATATTTACACGGTCACTATACATAGAATGTAACTAGATTTTATGGATTTTTTTCCGGACAAAATTTATTTTTATGTTCCTGACATAAAAATAAATTTTGTCGAAGACTGAGGCGTACAATTACTCAATGTTACAGTTAACCTTGGCTACCTTCAACTTAAATTATTAATTTTTAGTCCAATCTTCACAGAAATAACTCAAAGTATCTTGAAGTATTGCAGTGGTATTCTTGAGTTGCAATTCAATTTTATTAATTATTAAAGAATCCATAGCAGATAGAAGCCATCTTCACTATTTTAAAAGTGGCTTCTTTGTGATATCAGCTGATTTGGCATCTGATTTTGAGAAAACATATATAATCACATGAATACTCACGCCTGTCACACAGAAGCGTAGACAGACACTACAGACTTTCATTTGACACGATCCTTGCACAACTCTCTCGCTTCCTTTACCTTCGTATATCCACGCATACATAGCGGTCAGTTAAGGGTACTCTTTTATCCAGTCCAACCTCAATATATCGCCAATTTAGTCGATAAGCTTTCATCTGGTACGTTCCTTCATGACTCTGCCGTTCACTTCTGCAACATAGATTTGCTTGTCACCCTTCATTCTTTCTACATGACCAAATCAACGAGGTATTCCTTTCTTAATCCTGGTCACAACATCATCTTGCAAACCACTCATTCAAATTGGGCCCTAACATAATCCTTAATGACCGTATTTCTACAGAATTGATTCTACTCACGTGCTTTTAATAATAAAACATACATACATTATAAATTCTAAGAAAACCTACGCCAATTTTTGATGTTCATGTAGTAATATAATAATGAGATTGATGGCATTATAACCGTCTTGTATACGCCAGATATACCGAAGTAGCAACTATCCCTTCTCCGTCAACAAAGTGATAAATTCTTTTGCACCAGCAATGATTGTTATTGATCGGACAAGAGAAGTAATGAATTAGTATACTTGTTTCGCAATTTTTATATAAATCAACCGACGAAAGGGTACATCTACAGCACGAACAAAAATATCGCAATTTGTGTAGTGATCAAACATAAATGTAAATTGTATGTCATCATATTGTACAATGACGCTTTTAATGATTTTAGACGATCGTAATGATTTTTTATATTTTTAACTTCCCGTTAAGAAAACTCAAACTTTTCAAAAATCGGGAAGTTATTGTTTTTACCCCGTTTTTTCGAAAATTGAGTTTTCATCAATTCTTGACGTTTTGAGGTCACAGATAGCCACCCTGACAATTTTTCGATGATGTATGTATGTTTGTATGTTTGTAGGTATATGTGTAACCTCTTCTAACTATTGAACGGCTTGAATGATTGAAATGAACTGAAATCAGGTTGATTTCCAAAATGTTTTATCAAACTTAGATTTCCTATGAATGTTAAATAATTCGGACCGGTAGATTTTGAGAGATCCCAGAAATAACTTATTTTTAAATTTTGAAAAACTGTTTCTTTTAATAACTATTAAACGGCTTTAGCGATCGATTCCAAAAGTTAATTAGCTTTTAACCTTGAAAAACCACGTCGATCGCCGCCGGTCCGGTCAAAATCGGTTGATTCGTTCGTGATATCGTTTACGAAAAATTTTGAAGAAATTGATTTCTTTAAATTACTCCGATATTTCATATTCAACGTCATAATTGAGGGAAATTTGAAGCGGTTTGCATTTGAAACTAGCAGGAAGTTTCAGGGATGGCCTGCAGGGCCAACTAATTTTTGTGTAAAGTAGAGGTAATGAACTGGAACTTATATGCTGATAAAACAGATATCTTTAAGTTAATTATATTATCAATATGGAATTCTACATGGATCCTAATAGTAATACATATACGGAGAATTATGGACATAATTCCGCAATTACAAATGAAGTAGCGCGTTGTTCCAGATTTACGAAAGTTCAATGCTGCGCCTCGTGTGATTAATTAATTTTCTTTCACGTTTCAAATTTAAGTTTGAACAGAAATCGTTAACGAGCGGAAATGCCCGTTCAGCCATAATTTGCGTACCTACATACGCCTTATGTTACTTAATATCACTTGTGACTAGTTATGTTTTTGCCTTAAAGCCGCTTAAAAATTATATCATATGCATCTATAGGAAATAAAAAGCTTATTCAAAAAGTAGTTAAGCACTTTTTGTGTAATTACATTTGTTTGATGTCTCTACATACCTAGTATAGGGACATATAACGTATAATTACTTTTATCGGATGTTCCTTGTTACGTTTTTTCTTAAAACTTTATATAGACACGAAGTGATATGAACCACAAACCTACATCACATTAATAATAAACGTTTAATGCAAAATTTTGAAATAGTATTACGTTATGATAGATACAAGTAGGTACGTAGGACGAAATAGGTTGCGGCACTATAGAAACTTTGATTATATACGATTTTATTACTTTTTACATTGATTTCTCTACGCCAAGCAAATTTTATATGAGTATTTTAATTTGCATATATTTTAAAGAAGTTTATTTTATTTGAAACTCTTTAAAAAGGAATTCTTAAAAAAAGTCCGAACTTACTTTTCAATAAAAAGTTGGCAAACAAAAAAATCTTTAAAGAAAAGGCTCGAGAAAATTTGCCAAATTTCTTACAAGTCGCCAATTGCAAGTTACAATAAAAGGGGAGTCACAAAAAGCGTTTGATATATAGAAGGCACATGAATGGCCGCGGCAAATCGATAGTGCGTAGAAGCGGGTCGGGTCTTACTAAAACGGGAAGTTTATGGTAATCGCAGTTTCGAAGGAACGCGTGATTGATTGTTTGGCTTAGCCCTCGTCTCCTCTCTATCAGTAGATAGAAGCGAAAGTACTCGAAACATACTCAAACGTGCTAGACGAGATTCTAGTTAAAATAAAATACAATCTTAAAGTAGAAAAATATTTTTAGTTTTAAGCTACGTAGTTAAGAAATGAATTAACCAAATGTATTTTAAATATATTAACCAAATGTATATTTAAATATATTATATATTAACCAAATGTATTTTAAATAATTACCTATATATAAGTGCAGCATTTATAATGTAAATAAATTTTGTTTTAATACGTAAATTTAAATTGATTTTTATGTTAATAAATCTATAAATTTGTATCAAAACGTCAAAAACATGTTCCTGAAGATGAGTAAGGACACCTTCAACTGCAGGTACCTTTTTAGTGAATCTGTTCAATATTTATATCTTTGTAGAACGGTCTCTAACGGCCATAAAGAAAAGGATCCTTTAGCAACCTATACTAGCTACTTAAGACAAAGAAGAAGAGATGGCGATTGAGGATCTGAAGATTTAAGTGCAAGTTTCAAACGTGCCTACTTTTAGTGTTATTTCCTAAACGGAAACCATTTGTTTGTCTCGTGTACGATTGAAGAGAATGAACGCGCAATCCAAACGCTTTTACTGAAGTGTTTATGTATTTTTACTTCATTGTTTTAAATCGTTACGTTATTTATGTTATAACATGAGATGAGAATCATGATTCAATTATTTGTAAATACATTATTAGATATTAAAGTTTTTGTTGAAATTAATAACATCATATGATAACATAATGGATAGGGGATTTTAAATAAGATCAAGCATATAGAAAATGATGGGTATTCAACTTTCTCGAACTTCAATACTAAATATTCCTGATGGAAATTGGTTGGTACAATATGTACTCATTAGTGTATAGTAAAAAATTTTATCGAAATATCAGTAATTCAATTTATAAACCTACATATTCTTTATAGAAACCAAAATAAAAAAAAACAATTTGTTACATTTTTGTTTACAGTTCAATCTCGTTCATCCTTTGTCACAGCTTTCGTATTTGGTGAAATAGAAGTAATATCCCGGCTGCTCAAATTTAAAAGTAGATCAATTCAAAATAGGTAAAAGTTAACCTACGTTTTGCTTGACACGTTTTGCGGGACGATTTTAACGTTAAAACTCGTAGTAAGCTAGTGTCTGAAAAGCGTAAGGACGTAACGGAGTGAAATTCTAGAAATTCTTTTTAAAATTTTTCGTAGAACGGGGAAGCAAACAAACGTCTCACATGATGATAATTGTACACCGCTGCTCATGAACAAACCAACATCAAAGAAACTTTATAGATGCAATGCAGCTTTTTACATAGTTTGTATGTTTTTCACACGCACAGAAAATTTTGTTTTCTTATAAAGGTTGAAGGCGATAAATCATACGCTTTAAATTTTCCCCAATATTCCACGTCTCTTTTTTATGCACGAGAATTAAGGGGTTTTTGTTATTCAAAGTAAGCTGCGATATCACCCTATCACTTTCATGCGAGAAGGCGGAGTAGCTATTAGCTTAACGACCAGTTTAAAATGGGAGATGAGATATTAAATTTACGAAGGCACTATAGCGTTAACTTCTGTACTGACGGAATGCTCGTTTTTTTCATTATATGATTTCAGGTTTTAGATTGATTTAAAAATATAGAAAGTTTTTAAGAGACTGTAAACAGTTCACACATTATTGCGTACATTTTTCTTAAACGTTAGGATTTTCTACCCTGGAATTTTGTCCTGTATCGTGAAGGCATACATAGATAAGAAGGTTTTACACGGAAAATTGCACATAGATAAACATTCAGATCCTTAATAACCATTTGTTAGCCATGCAGACACGCACGTTACACGTTACGTGTGGTATCAAACCAACCTGCCCGTTCTAGTGGTTCGAATATTTTTATATCATTTATTATTATATTACATTATATAAAGCTATGTAATTTACATACGCCATGCGTTCTTATTTGTTTATAAATGACAATTTTTCACAATAGTAAACAAAACGATACCGAAATTGTCAAGCCAGATGTTGTGTTAGACAGGTTTTTAAGAAGAAGTATGGCGATACATTACGTGACGCAAGCTCCGAGGGGCCACGAAAGCTCTATGTACACCTCTCGTTTTGCACGAAAGCGAACAGTAATTACTCTAAAACACTACCCATTTGTTTGATGTCTTTGTTCGTTGTTTGCTCCACTTAGGGCGTATATCACCCCTCGCGATTTCTTCTATCTGACACATGCAGCGAGATTCGTAGAGCCATTATGGCACCGAGACAATGGGGCGAGACAAAAAACGGGCATTAATAATCAAGAATATGCATCGACAACGAAGGAAGGCATCTGGTACCTGTTCATTTCAACGAGACTAAAAGGCAATGTTGGCGGGATCTTCAAGCAACAATGATTATGTGCTGCTACGTTACTATGAGAAAGGATGAAAATTTTACAAAGCTCAGGACGTTTAATTTGTGATGTGAAAACTTCTTTAAAATCGTTGTGATGATTCGATGAAACGAAAAAGCGACACTAAAGGGAGACCAACAATAAACAATATGTTGTATGTTTATTTTATTTAACCGGCTTTACAGCTCTGGGTTCTTGCCCTTCTGAACCTATCATTTCTCTCGTAATCTTCGTTTTTATATATTTATTCTTCACAATTCGGTGATGCGGCACATTGCGAAGTTTTTGGGAGATTTTGACGACAGCTCAACCCAGCGGATAGTTGATGACGACGACCACTCAAGTTCATAAGGCGCACAAGCGATCAAAATTACTTGAGGTTTATATTAACATCAAAGCACTTGTTTCGTCGTTTTCTCTAATAGTTCACACGCACATAAAATTCACAAAATCGCATCACTTTTACGAATCAAAATCCACTTCAAACCATTATTCAAGTGACAAAACTGGAGCGACAATCCGTCGTCGGCCAAGTTCCCGCCAAAAAAAGTAACATATGTACACACAATATTTTTTATAGGATAGGGTGACAAAAGAGCACACAGTCCACCTGATGGTAAGTGGTTGCTATGGCCCATTGACATCTACATCTATCCTCGATTATGAATCAAAATGCAGATGCGTTGTCACCCGTGAGGACTAAGAGGGAATGTCTCGTTTCCGGTAAAAAGGGTCCCCGGTTCTCTAAATTCAACATACGAAACACAGCAGCATTAAGCTACCATTTTACGCTGGTACTCCGTGAGAGCGTGGTCCTTCCCCGGTCGAGCCGACCCATTTGCGATGCAACTATACTACTAACATAACTGCAGCATGGCCCTACCACGTATTATATTGAATTATTCGTCTTTGGGCCATCTATCATCTACTTTACCACCTTGAGAGTCAATCAAATTTCGTTCGATAAAATAACTTTACCTACAGAGTAGATAGTACTAGTACATCATGCAATTTTACTCGAAGGAAAATATTCTTTTGATTTATTACACCAAAATTTAAACTCCACATGTCTGAAAATAAGGATTCTAACATTTATTTCATATAAAATTAATTTTTATCTTATTATTTATGCCTTGTGGTTGAAAATTATCGTATTAAATAAATCACTTTCCGTGTAATACAAGTATAGTTAATTTTAATTTCATTCCATTTAAACGTTTCACTTCTACCGCGTGCGATCCGCACACATGTATTTTTTAGCGTGGCGGTAATTGCCACCTTGCTCTAAAACCTTATTATAAATGAGAGCCGGCCGGCGTCCTGGATTGAAACGTATATAGGCTGTAACTTTTTTTATGTCAACCTTATAACAATAGGAAAAATTACGCCTCAGCTCTTAACATCAAAAAGTCAGTGATGTCACTATGAGTATGTTAGCAGTAAAGCTTTACTTTTTGTAATTTTGATAATTGTGCGACTACTTTTATTTTAAAATGCTGATATTTTATATAAAAGTTGTATTATCGTGAGTTTTTTACTCTGACTTAATTAATCCAGATTGCAATACTAATATCAGTTAGTTAATTATAAACCTTGTATATCTTATTTTATTGCCGTAGTAATAATACCATAATTACTTTTATTGGTGCTATTGAAAGTTGCGTGGATGTTAGCGATAAATTTAGGTGTCCTAAAATGTTTACAGTTTTGAAACACGTTGAGAAATAGTTTTTATTACGTGCGTGCTCCTATATTTTTCATTTATAACTAATATTATATAATATCATGAGGAGGGGCGTTACGGCGGTGTCTATTCTTTTTTTTTATTAAAAAACGCTCCCCCCGCACTAGGATTTTCTCCCGCATCGTGGGGGTAGTTTACAAACATTAATTTCACAAGGATAAACATCCAGACCCAGAACAATTACTTGTAGGCCATACAAATACTTGCTCCGTGCGGGATTCGAACCCGCGGCCCTTAGCGCTGTAACTCATAGTTAAGCCACTGCGCCACGGAGCCGTCAAACCGCTCCTAAACCCTACTTAAAAAGAATGAAACGAGCAAAAAGGCGAAGGCAAAGTTATACTTTACTTTTACTACATATTTTCCAAAACGGAAAATAATTACATGTACTCCAAAAATTTTCATGCAAACAAATAAATCCAAATTCACTCCTCTCACTCTACAAAGTACACGTTAGACGGAATCAATAATTGCGTACAAGGTTAGGATCCCCCCCCCCCTGTAATTTTTATTTCAATACTTACTTTTTATTTTGTGACAAAATGATTTTGGAATCGATCTAGCAGGATCCTCTTTGGGTTGTATCTTTGTGAGTTTAAGCGGTTTTAACTTTGTATAATAATTCTATTTTGTTTATATCAATATTATTATAATTTGTCTTCTGTAATGATAAAATATTTAAAATAAACACATTGCGTGAAAAATACTAATATGATGCCTTGTAATACTTAGTTAATGGCACAAATAGAAAAATCACAATTCTTGACAGCGCGACGGAGAAAAATCTAAACACAGTAAAGTGAACATTATCGGCTTTTTATTGACTACTTGGACCATAGCCAATATCTAATTGAAGTGTGACCGACAATGTGGACATAAAGATTGAGATGTTTATTGGAGATTTGTTAATCATGGTTCCAATATTATATTTGTTCTTCAAACACAAGTAAATATTATTTTATTCTGATATTATTTTTGTCGTGTGGTGGCAGTTTAAGAGAATCAGGCCCCCCATTTGGTCTCATAGGTGTTATGTAAGGTAACCATGGGTATTCCAAAAAGTTTTCTTATGGTATGACCATGCCTTTTACCCGACTGGCGATAAAGAGTAGCGTCAAATTTGTTTTAGACGTCTTGTATCTATATATATTATATATCCCCGCATATCTACTTGCTAAGCGTATTGATTTAAACAAATCATTTTTATAGTAGGAGATACCTGTGTTCAGCTGTGAATTATCTTGAGATTCTTGATAGAAGCGACAATGAGAAAGGGAAAAAGACCGCATTAACGGCGGTACACCATTTCATATATGACAGATGTAACATATCCAGACCGATGACGCACATGATACATACGCATGTATGTATCATGACCTGCAGTGAAATGTTGAGGACTAGAAGCTAGGGCTAATAAGAAAGATAAGTGACGAAAAATTTAAATTTAAAATTTAGGGATAATAATAATTTAGTAATATCTTGAGAAACATTTAAAATATCGTTCGTTTTTACGAGTCTATTTTCTGAAGGAAAAATGTATTATGTAACCCTTGGATTGTTGATATCAAAATCGACAAATAAATTACCGAATTATTAATGGCCCGTCACTTGATGCCTTCGAATAAGTTAAATGTAATATATATTACAAGATAAAATAGTAAAATATTTTATCTTGTAATTTATATTACATTTAACTTGCAGAAAAAAATATTTTTTCTTTTTAATACGTACAAATCTAAGTAAATAAATTAAAACTTACCATTTTGTTATTGATTTCGTGAAAATGTATTTCGCACACTTTGTCTACTATGTCTTCACTTTGAAATGTGACGAAGCCAAAACCTGAAACAATAATATATATATATATGTATATGGTTAATGTCCAAATTGGCTATGCTCGGAGTTTCCCTGCGTAAACGAAGCACAGGGTGGCCCTCTGCTAGATGGAGTTACAACCCAGTAAAAGATGCGGATGGTCAATGTATATAGGTGGTTCAGGATCATGCTTTGTGGCATGTCTTTGGGGAAACTCTATGTTCAGCAGTGGACTCGTTGATGGGCTATAATAATGACGATAACGATGATAAAAGTGACGATGAACGTCCTAATCAGCTCACATGACGATATATTAAATTTAATAAAGATAACCCTACTTCGTATTATTATTTATGAAACAGTTTTTATCGATACGCACCGCCTATGGCAATTAATGCTGAGTGACGCTTGGACGAGGAGCAATAAAGAAAAAAGACCAGTCCTTTCCGCACAACGGAAGAGAAAAGAGAACGACGGTTAAAAATCTCAGACGAAAAAATAATTTAGCTAAGTTTTTTTAACTTTCATTTAAAATCTTCTATTATACGGTAAAATTCAAAAATTTCATTGGTAACTTCACAAAGTTACCTCGTTAGCATGTCTATCTTTGATTTTGTTTTAATTAAAGCCAATTTGCGTAAAGTTAATTTCAAAAGGAATGCCAATCAACATTGACTACAAGTAAAGCGACCTGTAGTGAGGGCAGTTACGAAATTGCGTTCAAATCACAAATAATAAATTTACCTATTTTTAATACCGATTGATATTGCTTGCTATTTTTACTATGATTAAAAGTTTCATGGTTGGCATCTTAAACAAACAAAAAAATCTAAGGTTCAATATCAATTTTTTTACACCCTTGTACTTATTTAAACTTAGTGTGTTGTAGTAGAATTTGAATGCAGTTTTACCCAATTCCATAGGTCTAAAAGATCAGAAATATTGCAGACAAATGACAATTTACCGAGTAGAGGCAATGTAAGAATATCTACTACTCCGTATCATCCCATAGGTGCCTTAAGAGGCGACAGACAAATTAGGAATGGACAGCAGCGTCTTACTTGGGTCGTAGTGATTATGATATTTTTATTTATGCTTTAAAATTATTTCAAGTAGTGATTTCTTATATTTACGCGAATTTCATACTGCGTAAATCGGAGCAAAAATTAATAATTTTAAACTGGAGGCATGGTTAACTACGACATTGGGACGTCGCATATCTCAATCCCTCCGTGACTAGGGGTGCAGTAAAGTGCTCGAAACGTCGTAAATATGAAATAAGTTAATATACTCGATAAAATCCGTAGACACTAGTTTCATTTCAATTTGAAAACTTTATGAATTAATTCATAAAATTTTATTTTATTATTATTTCTTAGTGTAGTTTGAAATAAATGTGTAGCAATCGTAATTGTAAAGTAAGTAATTTTATATGTTAGGTCTGACTGGATATATATAAATAAAATATATACATAGAATGATTTCAAAAGTTGAAATGTGCCATTTTCACATTGATGTTTTGTTAGAACACACTTTATTTTCTCAAAACTATATAAATATAATACCCGCAGAAGTTAGAAACAAAATGTTAAGAGAACGGAGAGAAATTCCATTGTCACTGACCACGTAAAAAGTTTTGGGTTTCACGTTCCCTTTGTATGTTCACTCTAAATAAATGGGACATTTTCGGGAAATTCGTCTGCGTTATTCTCGTTACAATGGCTAAGATAAATAATCCGTGAGTAAGAAAAGGATTTTGTTAAGATAATTATTTCTACTTTCAATTTTATCTACGAAATATTTACCTTTTTTCACGTGGTATACTTTAAAGAGTAATAAATATTGCTTCTGTTTTAATTTTAAATATTAACTCATTTCATCATGCTCTTAATGGCTTGGTTAGTATATACGTACGAATCTATGAATGTAATAGGATTTTATAACTCAGTTTGGATTTGACAATACAATAATTTCATGATTACGACCTTATCTTCTTATATAAATGAATTATTAAAGGATCATCACAGATCATGATCAAAGCAGGTTAAGTATTTTAATAGATTTACATTATGTCTCCAACTGTGTGCCTTGTAATGTTGAAAAGGTGTCAATGAAGGAGACGTGTTGCTCTGTATAAGACTTTAATTATACTACATTTCATAAACTTAACTCAATGTACTATCATGAGACTATACTAAACTACAGACTACTCGAATGACGCGTTTGATAGTTATGTCCAACGTTCTATAGTTACTTGACCTAGCTAAAAAATTCTATTTTTTGTCAAATTTCATGTCAAAAAGATTCATCCACCCATACGCAGTCTATAAAAACCCACTACTGATCACAAGCCTCCCCCATAAATTGCCTAATAGAAAGAATTTTACCATAGTTGCTAGCGTACTTGGAAGTCGGATTGGCAGTGGCAGACTCAGTTATTTTTTTTAAATTTTGATTTTTTTATTAGGAAAGTAACGTAAAATACATATTAGGTAGCACTTGGCCTTATTAAATTTAATATGCTATTAATACGACTTCCTATAGGATTAAAAAAGTGTCCAAAAATAAATAATATGAAATTTTTAAGTCTCAGTACGACTCATGCAACAGCAAGTTAGTAAGCTCGGAGCCAATTGCATAACTCAATAGCACTGGCCTGTGGTATTTGAGATTAATAACGTTTTAGCGGATTGCGTGCTATTATTGGTTCGGCAGATCTTCGTTTGTTGGTTTTCAACGAAGCACGCCATAAGTTTTGTCTACTACAGTGATGTCTTTTTTTTTTATAGGATACGGTGACAAACGAGCACACAGTCCACCTGATGGTAAGTGGTTGCTGTGGCCCATAGTCATCTACATCCATCCCCGATTACGAATCAAAATGCAGATGCGTTGTCACCCGTGAGGACTAAAATGGAATACATCGTTTCCAGTAAAAAGTGTCTCCGAAAAGTGTCTCTCTACACTCATACGAAACACAGCAGCATTAAGCTACTATTTTACGCTTGTATTCTGTGAGCGCGCGGTACTTTCCCGGAGCCGACCCATTCGTGCTACGACTATACTACTGATATAACTGCAGCATGGCTCTACCACGTATAAAACCTTAATCGTCACATTTGCTAGTTGGATTAACGATCACGGTACCCGAGCTCTCACCATCTATCGGAAACCATAAAAATGCTGGCATTTCGCATAGTAGTCTCTTACGACACCCCCGGGATGAAATAGGATAATGGATCCTCTCTCAGCGCAAACATACGGAAAATTTCCCCTACTTTTAATTCATCATCATCATTACAGCCTTTCACAAGTCCACTGCTGAACATAGGCCTCCCCCAAGTAATGCCACGAAGCACGGTCCTGAGCCACCCGCATCCATCGACTTCCTGCATGTCTTACCAGTTTATCACTTCATCTAGTGGAGGTCGCCCTACACTACGCCTACAGGTACGAGGTTGCCACTCCAGAACCTTTCTTCCCATCGGTTATCGGTTCTTCGAGCTATATGGCCGGCCCATTGCCACTTCAGCTTACAAATCCGTTGGGTTATGTCGGTTACTCTGGTTCGACTACGGATATCCTCATTTCTGAGTCTATCACGCAGAGAAACCCCGAGCATAGCCCTCTCTATAGCTCGCTGAGCGATCTCAATCCAGTAACAAAAGAAAACATTATTTCATTTTTTATTATACATACTACGTTTACGCTGCATAGTATAAATCAATAATATTGCTTATGCATAAAATGACTTGTTTGGTTTTTATTACGCTGACCGGAGGTTATTGTCTCTGCACGAGATTGCCTGCGGAAGTGAACTCAAAGATGATTTCCTGAATATTATCATGGAGCCTCCATGCTCCTCCTTTTATAAATTACATGTAACTTACGAAAACTTTTATGATGTAGTTAATAATAAAATTTACAATAGTACAAATTCCAAAGCTCTTTTACTCTTACTCTCTGTTTGGGGGGCCGTCTCTGCGTACTACGAATACTTTTTTAATATTACCATTAATATTCTATGAAGATTTATCGCTCATGTCATTTATAAGAAAACTCATTTCTTCGATTAGCTTCATTCTGATCTATGATATTGATTGCCTGATATTGTTGCCAGAAAACAATACTCTAGCCGCTTTACCCTAATGGATTAAGATAGTTTAATATTAATTAGTTGATAGTTGGTAATACAGAGAGATCTTTGAGCACAGAGGTCGATAAATATCCGATGAGTAACAAATGTAAGTACAATCAGTTTAGAGGGCTGGAATGCTAGGGTATGTAAATATTAAATGTTACTACATGCATACAGTAGAGTTCTACTGGGCCTCCCTCTCTTAAGATACAATTCCATCCAAACACAAACCTTGACCGAAATAGTTAATTGCAATTTTAAGTCCTGATTTACCACGTGCTCGGCTGTGAAAGGAAACATCTTGAGGGAAACCTGCATGTCTGAGAAATAAGAAAAAAAGTATTTCGAAGACATGTGAAGTTCGCCAACACGCATAGAGGCAGTGCGGCAGACTATTCCTTATCCTAAAGCTCTTCCGGAAATGAAAGGATGCCTGTGTCCCAGCAGTGAGATATATATAGGCTCTAAATTTAACTTTTGACTTTTACTGCTTCAAGTAGTTGGGAGCCGTTTGAATATGCATTAATTTGACATTAATTATAATCGTTTAAGCTACCAATTGAATACTAATGTAGTTTTGAATGGGGAGGAACTGAGTGTTGTTGATACCGCCATTTTTCTTGGAATCACACTAGACGCAAAGCTTCAATGGCTCCCCTATATATCAAAACTACCTAGCAGACTCAGTTCTGCAGCATATGCTGTAAAAAAGATTAGAACTCTTACCAGTGTTGAAACAGCTAGAATAGTTTACTTTAGTTA
>DWHP01002375.1:0-14541 GCA_018247895.1 Parnassius honrathi
CGTCCTCTCCTCTCCCAACGCGCCACACGGCATTTTTAATTTATTGCTCATGCACATTCAGTAATTAAGATCAATTATAAACATTTCCTTAAATAAATACTGTAGAAAGAATTCAAATTATTAAATAAATATTTTCCTGATATCTCGAATAATAGGTACAGTGGTGTATATTACGTCCTCTCCTCTCACAACGCGCCACACGGCATTTTTAATTTATTGCTCATGCACATTCAGTAATTAAGATCACTTATAAAGATTTCCTTAAATTATAGTAAAATAAATACTGTAGAAAAAATTCAAATTATTAAATAAATATTTGCCTGATATCTCTAATAATAGGTCTAGTGAAGTATATTACGTCCTCTCCTCTTCCCAACGCGCCACACGGCGTTTTTAATTTATTAATCATGTCATGCACATTCAGTAATTAAGATCAATTATAAACGTTTCCTTAAATAAACAAGAACATAGAAAACAAAGAAACAACTAATCAAAGTTTGACGCGACCTATAAATAGGGACATGGGAAAATTTATTAACATTCATACAATGAAATTGATATACGGCGGGAACAAAACCGCGTCAAAGAGTATATAATCACTAGGTTTTACCGCGTGCGAAGACGTAACCATAGATAAAGTACATGACACAAAAAATTAGTACAAAGTTACAATTTAAGTCTGTCATAATATAATACTACATATTGAGTTTAGTCCAGACAAGTAAGAAATAACTAGCACAGTAATTTGCAATATTTTCTTATTGGCGCAAAATATGATATACTTTTTTTTATTATGTCACAAGCAAATAGTCACTAAATTTCTAATTGTTGCTTGGCAAGAAATTTTTGAAGTAATCAGCTATAATAACCATAAATTAAATTATAATAATTTATTAATTATCCGCTAATCCCACAAAAACTCTAGATTAGTTGCTAGGATTGACTTGTCTCTCATGTCAACTATTTTTCTCAATGGAATTCGCATCCCTTTCAGTAATAAATTTAAGAATTTAGGAATATGTATCGTCTCCTCTCTAACATGGTCACCACAGGTTAATGAAGTAAGTAGACAACTGTTTGCTGGGCTGAGCTCTCTGTGGACACTTAAAAGAACTTAAAACACATGAGGAATGTTCGCTTTTTTCTGATTTATACTGCATACTGTTTAATCTCTCCACTCCACGTTACCTGACAGACCATATTGAGTCTACTCCTCTTACGATCATCATCTACGTACCACTAACGATCTTTCGCTTCGTATTCATACAAATTCATCCTACTTTATTAAATCATGTTCGGTTACAGCTTGTGCAACTCCTGGTTTATACATTCGACGTGCTCAGTCATTTTTTTCCTTCAAATTCTACTCAAAGTTTATTACTTGGAGCTCTAAATACGTTGTTAAATACGTTGTAAACAAGAGCACCTTGCGCAAAAATATTGTCTGGAAGAAATCGCTTTCAAGGCGATCAGTCGGCCTATTGTACCTTCTATACAATTTATTTCATTTTTTTTTTCAAATTATTGTGTTTTAATGTACAATAAATAATATATTGATTATTTGGTTGAATGATTTCGAGGCATTTTGATATTACAATTTTAACCAACATTTATTATACGATCTTCATATATTAATAGTTTTAGGACGATAGTTAAAAAAATAAAATATGTCATTGATATAATGTGAACACCATCAACCGCACCAGAGCAGCGCCAGGAATCTCATAGATTACTTATAGAACTTGAATTCTACTGTCTGCTAATATCTCCGTCACGGTTAAAATATATTCTAAGACTCATTTAAAGCAAAAACCAGATATAAGTTTTATTTAAGCAACCTTCTTACCGTTCAATAGGAGGGAAACGTTGATCTTTACAAAACTATTACAATTACGGTATTATCTTTTACGGCAACAACTAATGAGTTTAACTTACATCGAGCGATTACGCAATAGATAATACACTATATAATTTAAAGATGACGCGTCAAAACCTACTATAACATTCACTTTCTGTCATTTTCCTTCACTTTCCTGCTAACGTATAGCTATAGTATAGTATATATACCCGTAGTTATCTTTGTCAATGCAAATTTTGCTAAGGTCGTTAGAGATTAGATGTTATATATAAGGCCGCTAAATAATATCCTAATTAACAAGATGACGCGTTATTTTGCCATAATTCAATATAATATGTTAAAATTATTTAGGTAAGATCCGTGTTATAAAACAAAATGACCTCGTTTAGAGTATTACATGGTTTGAAAGAGTACCTTCCACCCTCTCTTAAATTGAAAGCACTATCCCACATATAAGATGCTACAAATAAGATGTTTTGTTTTTAAACCAGAAACCACTAAACGTAACGAACGAGAATCTGACGAGAAATAATTGAAAGGAGGTTCTAATTCGGAAATGCTCAGCATAATTTTCACAGAAATGTGAATTGTCTTTTTTATAGAATAAGAGTAAGAAACGAGCACAGACTCCACCTGATGGTAAGTGGGTGCTGTGGCCCATAGACATCCACATTTATCCTCGATTAAGAATCAGAACGCAGATGCGTTGTCACCCCTAAGGACTAAGATGAAATGCCTCATTTCCAATAATAAGGAGTCTCCGGATCTCTACACTCACCATACGAAACACAGCAGTATTAAGCTGCTGTTTTACGCTGGTACTGGCTGGCTGTGAGATCGTGGTCCTTTCCCTGTCGAGCTGATTGTAAGCTATACAAATACTTGTTACGGGCGGGATTCAAACCCACGGCCCTTAGCGCTGCGACTCATTTTTAAGCCACTGCGCCCCGGAGTCGTCAAAGTATTTTAATTGATATGTTAAATACCCAATACGTCGAGATCGAGCCAAGGTCAAGCATGTTGTCTGCTGCAAATGAATTATACCTTTTTTTTAACACTATATTTATACTCGTATTTCAAATATTTATTTATCTATCAAGTCTTGTATGTACGCCAAATAATCTCGTTCAACTTCGTATAAAGTTTATATTAAGAAATGAAAATTTATTACTGTGATAAAAATAATTCGCTATGGCATAATAACTTCACGTGTTTCCGCGCAACGTAGTCGTTATCTCGGAAGTGAGAGTACACTACACTGTATGTAAATCGTTCTGACAGTTCCACAAGCATTCTTTTCATTAGCTCCCAAGTAAGTAAGGCCATGCTCACGTATGAGATATGCAGCAATGTATAGTGAACACATATGTTATGTAGCATACTGATTACGATGTGCGCGATGTAATTCTGCGATCTATGAGCTAAGCTTTTATGACAATGCCATTTTAGAACGCTTTTGTTGAGGATTTAGGATTACTTCGTAGCTACAAAAGCGAAACTTTCTATATAACATGACGTCGATGATGTCAGTGTCATAACTGTTAGCAAAATTTTATTAAAAAATACTTTAAACTAACTATCCTTACTTCTTTTTGATTTCTTTATTTTAACAACAGCGTCACCTACCAGGTCGATTTATGAATCTAAACCATCCACTCTAACACACATTTTTTTTTAATCAAAATGAGTCGAGGCATTTTCGAGTTATAGATTAATATTTGTACATTCACAGTATAAAATATAAAAGACATTTTAATTGCACTAACATCCAAACTTTGAATTCATATTATATTTTTATTTTCTTATAAAAAAAAGCTTAAACATAGGAGAAATGCTCATCTCCTAACTTTTTAAGTCTAAACTGACAATATGACCTTTGCAATGTCGCAGTATTACGCAACTAACGGAGGAAATCAGTGAAAAACTCCGTTTATATTTTGTATTCGAAAGTGTCATGGTGGTATTGTGTTGGCGGGTTGCGTGTGCTGCATGCACAAGGTCTAAAACACAACGTTATCTATAGAAGAAAACTTTAATAACAACACTGAACGCGTGTGAAAATCAGGAATGAGTACCAGATGTTTTGAAACTTTTAAACACCATTTAATTTTCAACTCATTCGTAGATATATATTTCGTTCAGAGCTGGAACTAAACCCATTGTTTATAGTTCCTGCTCTGAACGCGGTAATGTGAACATTAAGAACATTTCAAACTTGCGAATTGGATTTTGTACAATTTTTGAAACAATACCTTGTTGTTGCGCAGTCTATTGTTAACATCCAATCAGGGTTTCCAACTTTTTGTACGAGGAATAATGTATATACTTCTATCGTCGGAGAACTAAATATAAAAAATATATTTTTGAACTTTTAAAAATATTTCAGGAACTTCTTGAACAAATTAAACAATTTTTATCTTTTATAAATTATTCGTAAGCTTCACCAAAATGTAAGCCAAAATTAAAATAAATGAGGAGCTCATATTCTCTATCCTAATAGAAATTCTATTTTAGGTTTTATGACTCCGGATACCAGCGATGTTAAAAAGAATTGTTATTAATTTGTACAATTTTCTTAAAATAACAGTGAACCGTAATACAGAGCGAAATAAACTATAATACTGTTTTTAACAGTATGATTGGTAGCCCTATCCAATCCTCTTGCGTTCCCGCGCTGCTTTAATGACGTGTCATGATCAGATCCATATCTCTATGATCTATTGTATCGTTAAACTGGGCTTATTTATTATCTATTGATCGTTTTGTAACGTTTCATCTACATTCTGATTTAAACGTATTTTGCAATAATGGCATGCGCAACTTATTTAACAAAAACATTTCCTGAAGTATATGTGTTAAGAATGGTTTATTGTGGTTTGTAGTCATTCAAGGGAACTCAAATCTTCAGTAGGGATAATAGGATCCAAAATCGATATATTGCATTACTAAAAATATTATTTATTTCATATAAAAGTAATATTTTACTCGCGTACTAATAATGGAAAGGGCCATCCTAATTTCTGAGAAAGCTTCCGTAGCTGGTAAGAGTTGCGATCCGGCGTACTTTAGGTAACCCTAAAATATCATTATTTTCTCAGAAATTCCATCGTCCTCGCGACGTTTATCGAACACGTTTCTATTTAATTAGTGTGACAAATGACCACGCGGTCCATCTGATGGTATGTGGATGCTGTGACCTATGGACATCTAAATTTGTACACAATTAAGAATCAAAATGCAGATGCGTTGTTATCCCGAGGACTAAGATGAAATGCCTCGTTTCCAGTAAAAGGGATCTCCAGTTCTCTACACTCAGCATACAAGACACAGCAGCATTAGTTGCTTATTTACGCTGGTATTCTGTGAGAGCGAGGTACTACCCCGGTCGAGCCGACAAATTCGTGTACCATAATATAGCTGCAACGTGAAAAGTGCAATCAATAATTCCATTAGTACCAGTAGGAGGCTCATTTTGCTAAAAATCTAAGGCATATACTCAACCCTCAAGGAATCACACCTCACATTTATTTAATTGCCACATTTTAATATTTATATTATGTAAAATATCCTCAGTTAATAATTTATTCATAAATGTACATATTAATTTACTATTTAAAACAATATTTCTCATTATTTAAATAATCTCCCTTTTCATTTGGGCTATTGTCCAGTAACCACACAATCAGTTTTACGATCAGTGTGTTAAATTTGACGATTTGAAAAGACGTTTCCTATTTGTTTACCTCACCGACTGAATGATTGTTCACAATACACAGCTGAATATAGGTCTAACTATTTTCCCCATTGGTGGAATTTTCACGGTAGTTATCACATTTGGCAACTATGGCTCGTTTTGTTATCCGGATGCTGCCCAGATCTCCAGTTTCTGTTTCTCACTGTCGCTGCTTACGATACCTACGGGATTATATAGTAAAGTGGATGTTCTTACACTAACACCACTCACCACAAACTTGGACGCAACCTGAACAATACCAGCGTAAAATAGTAGCTTAATGTTGCTGTGTTTCGTATGGTAGGTGTAAAGAACCGCAGACCCTTTTTACTGGAAACGAGGCATTCCATCTTAATACTCAGGGGTGACAACGCATCTGTATTTTGATTCTTAATTGAGGATAAATGTAGATGAATATTCTATAAAAAATACTGTTATGCAATTGAGAGAAAGCCTCAACCTTATTTATTACAAAATCTAAAGTCAATGACACAAAATACCATAATTACGTTTGCTTAGCCCCGTTTGGCAAATGGTGCTTTTCCCGCGTAAACATTAAGGCGGATAATGTTCCGAGAATCCACTTTAAATAAATTTGCATGTTCTAATGGCTCCTGCGGTCAGTCCATTGTTCTCCTTACAACTCCCTCGGTGCGAGAACTACACTGCGCATTCGTGATTTTGTTTCAATCGTATAGATGTACAACCCCTATTTACTGGTAACGTAACGGCGCATTCCATCTTGTTCCTCAGGGTTGTCGACGCATGTGCATTTTGATTCTTAATCGAGGATAGGTGTAGATGTATATGGACCACGGTTTTCACTTACCATTAGGTAGACTGTGTGCTCGTTTGTCATCTTATCCCTATATAGTACACATATTTTCTTTGGACTGTAAATATGCTTAGGTCTTAGACACTCAGATACAAATTCTGATACTTTTCAAAAACTTTCAGTTTCTCTATACAATACGAAAATAAAGTATTTACGCAGGTATTCCTTTTTTATAGAATAAGGGTAACAAAACAGCACAAAGTCCATCTGATGGTGAGTGGATATTAAGGCCTATAGATGTCTATATATCTATATTCTCTTGGTATATATAGCAGCTTAATGCTGCTACGTTTTGTATGGGGCAGCAGCAATAAGCTGCTATTTTACGCTGGTATTTTGTAAGAGCGTTTCCCTTTCCCTGTCAAGCCAACCCATTCCTACTACAAGCTAATATAGCTACAGTATGGCTATACCACGTAAAAAATTCCTCGATGAGTGTGGTACTATCCCGGTCACGCTGATGATGCAGTCATCTACGAGTAAATATTTACAATAATACGATTGCATTTCTTGAATAATAAAAGGTAAACATCATAATTTATATAATCGGTAGAATGTTTGTTTAGGTTATGTTAATACCACGTTGGCGATTATGTAAAATGCTTTTACCATTCTCTACTCTGTGTTGTTGTACGCACTTTTTTCTTTATTTATTTTAGTCGCCGTATATACTCCAGTCACACCGTGCCTCTACGGTTTATATGTGATTGAACCTAATCTAATATATAAAAATTAATATTTGTTTGTTCGAGTTTTATGCGCTGCCATATCGTTCATCACATAGCGGCAAAACTTTGTCAACAGATTGCTTACACTTCCGTGAAGGTTATAGGTACAGTTGGACCCGGTAGGTGGTGCTGTTGTAGAATCGAATGTCGCTAGTTTATTATAAGTGTTTTCTTGACTTAGATTTCTCTTTCATCTTAGCATGTCAAAAAACTTACATATTTTATCATGTAGGTAGCTTAGCTTAGTTTATTTTAGTTAAACTTATGCTTTATCACACTATAAAACCAAAACTAGGAGGCGGACAGAGACAAAAACACAAAGACGTATACTATAACAAATATATTTAAAAAAATGAAACAAGCTTTGGCAGTAATTATGAACAATTCGAAAAATCAAATAAAAACAACTACACTACACCATACTGAAATTGACTGAAATATTTACTAAATTTGTCAAGTGTCAAAATGGCGTCCATAAATCAGTGCCCTTTTGACCTTTTATTATTTTATTGCCCGATGAAGAGCTATAGTATCTCACAGTCGTCTATACACACAAGACTGTAGTTTTTAAGTAATAATAAAGTGACCATAATAACCTGATCACCATATTATCCTCACGTGCTATAGTTAAGTTGTAAGTAGCATCACGAGTTATAAATCACATTTAACCTTTAGCGATATATAATCGTATATTTTACATTCTAATGTATAACCCTCACCCGTTCCATTGAAAAAAAAACTCAAATAAATCAACAATAGTGAACAACTTGTTTCCACAGCATTGTGTTTCATGTACTCGTAAATGCAATATCATTTAATATACCATTTTAAAATAAAGACTTGAAGTTACACTTAATGTGAAGTTAATGTAGTGTTAACATAATGGAAAACATAAGATTTTTTACAATACTAGAGCACTTTTTTTAACTTTTTATAAGCCAGTGCTAGACCACAAGCACACCTGCCACCAGGTGGTGACATAGCGTTAAATGGTAGACCGCACTGTCTTAGCGTTGTACAAAAGCCTATTCACTCTTGCTTTGAAGACGCCCAGATTGTATTCGGACGGAAAGATAGACGCCGGCAAATTATTCCACTCCTTTGCTGCACGCATTAAAAATGTATTAGTAAACCGTTTGGTTCTAATGCGTGGAATATAGACAACAAAGGGGTGAAGATCCGCGGACCGCCTGGTCGTCCGATGTTGGAAAGGAGAGGGAGGAATTAAAACGTGCAACTCCTGTGTACACTCTGCGAAATGCATCCTATAAAATACCAAGAGGCTGGCTACTCTGCGCCTGCGCTTACAGTTAGGCTGACAAGGTTGGTTTCAAGGGTGACAAGGTTTGTTTCAACCAAATCAAGGTCACCAATGAGCCTCTTCGCACGCCTCTGCACTGCACGACCGGACTTGCACTTAATATAAGGTAAGGAGCTATCCCGGCGTAAAGTACCGCCACACCCTTGCAAGAATACCAAGTTTCCTTGCGGCTGCTTTGGCTCTGGACTCAATGAACCACCCATAGTTGAGGCTCGAAGAAAATTCAACCCCTAACAACTGAAGGCGGTCAGTGTACTCCAAGGATACATTCCGGAAAGTAGGAGCCAGGGTGAGTGGACTCCTTCTAACGATTAAAAAACACGCTTATGTTTCGGAGGCGTAGAATCTAACGAGATTGGCATCGCCCTTTCGGAGACTGCCTGTAGTGTGAGATTCACACGCTCAATCATATCCTGTCTTTCGGACTGGATTTGGTCCCGACTGGTCCGAACACTTGGTTGGTATCTCTCCACAACTGTTCTATCGTCTGCATACCCATAGATACCGGGAATAAGCAAATCGTTAATGTGCAGCAGGAAGAGAGTTGCGAAGAGAACAGATCCCTGAGGAACACCGGTGTCAGTCGCCACAGGATCGGATGAGCAGCCATCAACGACGACCCGGAGAGACCGTTCACTCTGGAAATTTTTTATCACATTCAATCAGACCAGGGGATAAGCCGTACGCACGAAGCTTACCCTTTTGGGCAAACTCTATCAGAGGCCTTCGAGACATCAAGGGAAACAGCAAGTACTACCCCACTGTTCTCGAGTGCCTCGCCTCATATATGTGTGTGGCTGGAAGATCCCCAGCTGACCGATTTCGGTGAAACCCGTATTGCCGGTCACTAAGGGGTTGATTTTGTTCTAAGTATGCCATTAAGCGGGAGTTCAATATACGCTCCATAATCTTTCAGAGTATGTAATTGAAACTGGTCGATAGTTACCAGGGTCGGCACGGTTACCTTTATTAGGCACGGGCTGCAGATTGGCCAGCTTCCAAGATTTGGGCACTATGCCAGTCCTGAATGAGAGGCGGAACAAGCGTGTCAACACAGGAGACAACTCAGGGGCACAGACCTTCAGAACTCTAGCCGGTATACCATCAGGTCCACTAACTTTGTTCACATCTAGAGTTCGCAAGGTTTTAAGAACCTATTTGTTGGTAATACGGACAGCATTTAACGAGTTTTCAGTCAACTAATTATTTGTGGATCTTTAGATCCAGATCGTAAGCGGTAGTGGAATTTGGTAGCTACCAGACGGGCTCCAAAACCAAAAGCCAAAAACGTTGCCATATATATCTCAGAAATATATTATAAAAGAATAAAATCAGTTAATTTTATCGACCAACTTTTACTGCTATATACATTGATAACAGTAGCGACTAGGAATACAAAAACAGCCAAGCTAATAAGTAGGTGTTTCAAATTATGTTTATCAGTATACATCCTGCATCTATTATATACTAGTGTTCCCCTAGTGGTTAAGATTCGCTTGTAATTCATAAAATTTTTGAACATGCTTCATTTTACATTCAACTGCACATTATTAAACTCAGATATCAAATGCACAAAATATAAAATAAAAACTTTTTTGCATTAACAATCACTCCACAGGGTATTGGATAAATCACACAAAATTCACAGCTCTATTAGTTCAGTCAATCTGTCGATAATTATTTATAGCGACAATCTCCACTATGTTTGACTGTTTGACCACAGACTATTATGTCTTTGACACTGGCGGTATGAACGTAAACAATGGCTGTTTTGTTTTGTTTTATTTTATTTTTTGTATTTTTAATACATATCACAAATAAAATTTAGCTTCCTGCCCTCCTCCATAGAAACTGTAACTGTGCCAAAACCGTAAGCGAAATAAAAAAGGGTATACAGTTTTCTCTTCACGTATTATAGATTCCACTACAGAACGCAGTGCCTATGCACTTTCCTCCAAGTAATGTAAAAAAGAAACAGTAGAAAGTGCGGGAGATTAGTGAAAGATCGTCCATCTTCGCATCCGGACATTACTTAGCAACTCAGTCACATCAGCGATATACTTTAAACAGATAAAGATCAAGCTTAAAGATCCTCGAAAGCGGTGCGTTTTAAATTCGGCACGCGACCGACACGTCCTTAGACTGAGGCTTGAGGTAAACAGAATTACATCAACACGCCTCCGCATGATCGCCTGACGTGTTTAGGGTACTAAGACCGCGTCTTGTTTTGAATTAGGAATTTACTCGTACCTGCTTCTCTCAAAATATTTAATTACCCATTCCATCTATCCATTACAGCCTGTAAAAGACCACAGCCGAACATAGGTCATCATAGATTGCCTCATGGGGAGATTCTGCCATAGTTGCCACGCTTGGCAAGCGAGTTGGTAACTGCAGCATTTTATAATTTAGAGTTGTAATCAGGAGGACGCTACTGCCCCATCTCCTATTTTAGTTACCCTCTATCGCCTCCTACGACATCCACGGGATGATATGGAGTAATGCTTGGGATGGATATTCTTACATCGCCACTATACGGTCAATTTTAATAAATTTCAGCCTTCAACAGAAATCGAGTAACAACCGTTGATGACACCATGAACGAAACAAAAAATTTAATTTAGATAGAAAATTGTAATAGCACGTGGTAGAGCCATGCTGCATATATATTAGAGTTGTAACACGAATGGATCGGCTCGATCGGAGAAGGCTTTAACAAAATACCTGCGTAAAATAGCAGCTTAACGCTGATGTGTTTTATTTGATGAGTGTAGAGAACCGGAAAGCCTTTTCACTGAAAACAAGGCATTGCATCTTAGTCCTCACGGGTGATAACACATCTGCATTTTGATTCGTAATCGAGGATAAATGTAGATGTCAGGGGGCCGCAGCATTCGCTTACAATCAGGTGCACTGTGTGCTCGTTTGTCACCCTTATCCTATAAAAAAGATGTTATAGGCAATCATAGTTTTTATGTTTTGTTGTTATTAAAAAACGTTGCGGCGGTCACGACGCTTCGCTCTGTCGTCTTTTACGACGCCCACTTATATATCCTTACACAGCCACTCCGGGGCAATTCCTCGTTAGCGTTTTATCCACGCCTGGTAAAAATTATTAATTTATATATTATATCTTATGCAATGTTTAACGAAAGGAACAAGCGTACGACAAAGATGCAGTTGATTGTTGTTGTTAGTTAATCATTTCAATCAAGTCTGTTCGCACAAAACTGTAAACATAAAGACTAAACTGCGTGGTTTTAGTGTCAGTTACGGCGTGGTAAACAACTGTCTTCCTTTCAAGCGTGTTGCGAACATTTGTTATGTAAACCTATTTTCAGTTTCGTTGTCTGAATAACCTCAATACGAGGAAGTTATGTCAGACTAATATAATCAATTCCTAACCCCTAATGACCATGCAGTGGTGGTGTTGGAGTAGTCAGTAATCCATATCATTTCGAGGGTGTCGTAAAGGCGACGGTGTGAACAAACGAGGAGATGGACAACTATATTACTATTAACAACCAGATTAAGAAATCTGCGATTGCCGAGACGAGAGCTGTTGGGAACTATGGAAAATATCTCCTTTAAGAGGGTGCGGGGATGCCTACGCTCAGCATTGTATTTGATAAGGTAATGAATTAATGAATGATGTATAAAAAATGGAGTTTAGAAGCTTGTAGAGGATTACTGAAACTTAAACTGTATTTAAATTTCAACAAAAAGTTTTCATATTAGTCAGTCAATTTATTAATATCCCTGAAAGAATACAGCTACATTTTCCAAACGATGAATTAAATATGTATCGCCACCACAACAGCATTGAGCAAAACAAATACAACCAGTATTGAGCAAAAACTAGAGTTTGGAAAAACATTGATGGTGAGTTACAATCTTAGTAAGAACCTTGTTCTATGACTGCGGCACTAGGCGACAGTCATAGAGCAAGGTTAAAAAATGATTACACAGTTTCCGCATTCTAAGTGGATGATGAAGCCCAAAGACACCAGGATCCATTCTCCATTAATAGTCAAAATGTAGATGCGTTGTCATCCCTTAAGACTAAGATGAAACGATCCGTTACCAGTAAAATGCGATTCTACTCTACAGTTACCGTACGAAACCAGCAGTATTAAACTGCTTGCGGTGGTATTCTACAACCTAAATACATATGCAGTGCGGATTTACCATGTTAGAAGTTTTTATTTGATTAAGTATATTGTCATCAGTTCTTATAATATCCGCAGCACATCAGACGCCCGGGAGCGGGTGAAAACAGAATTTTTAAATGTCATTGCATTCGTACATACTACATATAGAATAGAATAGAATCATTTTTATTCAATATAGATTACAAAAAAACTGATTGAAAGTCATTTAATCTACATCACTGTTTACTGTATAAACCTCCGTCCTGGGAGGAACCGGAAAGAAACCCAGTGGAACTTTAAAAAAAAAATTTACAGTATAATATTGTATACAATGAAAATACTATTGAGCTATACAAAGAAATTTTATATGGGTCAAGCGAATAAAAAATCGTGTTTAACAAGAGAAAACATTGTGTTAAAAGATGTTTGTCTAAAAGCCACCTTAACTGTAGTGAAATATGAAGAGAGCCCGTTCTGATTTCATTGAGTGGGTTAGGGTCACTCTGCAGCCGCTAATGAACCGAGATCGGATTATAACGTAACATATTAGTTTACTTGTAATGAAGCACCTGCATTACTTGATAATGTTCAATTATAATAGTGAACGATATTAGTATCACCAGTATCCCCTTAAAATAAATGTTTCTTAAACCAAGCATATTAAATTTTTAAAGTATACTATTCATCATCATCATCATCAATACAGCCCTTCACAAGTCCACTGCTGAACATAGGCCTCCCCCAAGGTACGCCACAAAGCACGGTCCTGTACCACCTGCATCCGTCGACTTCCTGCATGTCTTACCTCGTCACTCCATCTAGTCCCAAAAGTGTCGTAAAAGGTGACAGCGGGAAATTGAAACAGGTGACGGCAGTAGTATCTTCTTGATAACAGCTCAGAATATTAAAAAAGCTGCTGTTGGCATCGCGCTCGCCAAGTGTGTCAACTATGAGGAAACATATGGGGGGGGGGAGGACTATATTCAGTAGTGGAGTTTTTTAGGCGGTGATTGATGATGGATGATGGAAAATATTTATTGTAATCATTGTAGAACTATCATGGTAAAAAATCAGTTAATTTTTAATAAAATAGTTTGGTGCACGAAAGTTATTCAGTTTCGTGCACTAAACTGTGTTTTTTTTTAATATTTTCACCACTCGCTTAAGAATCGTTTGTCGATAGTCCTTTTAAGTAAAATGTACATCATTGGCTAACGCGTACAATAACAAATCAAAATTTGTCACGCGTTTTCGAGCTGTCAGGTCGTCTTTACGCCAGTATTCTAAGTCTATGTTTAGTACTATGTATGTTATTACTCTAAGGCCGACGTCACACACATAATAGTCTGTTAAACAGTTGCACAGAGCAGAGATTGTTGCCAATCTGAAAGTGAAATACAGCTTACTCAATATACACACCTAAAAATTTAATGAACCAGGACCACCAACCAACGAGGCAGTCGAGCAGTGACATAATATATAGAGGGATATAAAAAGAAGATCTTAAACATGGGGACAAGCATATAGAGGCTCATAATATATAGGCTTTTGGTCACCAGCATGTTATAAAATGTAAAGTGGACAAAGAACAAAAAATTTAAGTCAAACAAATCCTCGGAAATTGCCTAGCTAAGTTTTATAAGCGGTATGACAAGCACGCCCCTAACATTTGCATGTTTCATGGAGAAGTTTACAACAAAAGTCAGATGAGGCAATAATTTCTTCTTTTTTAAAAAAAATACAGTAGTGAGTTTCTTCACGTAACATGATATTCTCATCACACATAATACTTGGTACGTAGGCGGTCCCATAATGAATTGCCCTAACTATGAACCAATGAAGGAAATGAAACGAAACCAATTTTATTTTTCAATATAATCACCATGAATACTAACACACTTCTGACATCTGTGAA
>DWHP01002376.1:0-14539 GCA_018247895.1 Parnassius honrathi
TCGTGACACTTGGCGATCTGTTCTCTCTGGCTACCCCGTTAGGGATTGTGCGTGAAGATAAGTAAGTAAGTAAGTAATAAAACAACAAATTTAATGGGCATCCGTGACCTTTTCACTCGCAGGGTCATAGGCTAGAGTGGATATGATCCGTGTAAAATATCAGTGCCATAGGCTTCTACTCAGTTCACGTGTTGCACCCTATTTTTTCCAGACGGTAAAAAAGGTCATCCAAAATAAGTGAAAAATCTGGCAACTATTAAAATGGAACTAGCTAAGACATATATCTAATAAACATTATTCTAAATAAAAGTACTGGGCCAGCCACACATATTATAAATTCGAATGCGTAAGCGTATGTACGTAAACAGCGTTAAAAAACTTTAACATTCAATCGCCTACAACGCACTAGCCCTGACTGCGTATGTCACACGGGGTGCCTCGCGATTGTAGGTAATTATTTCACGCAGATAGCAAGAGTGACAGAGGTCTACTATAGGCACATCAATAGAGGTGTCTATATGTATAAAGAGTTCAGCTATAAGAATTTTGGTTTTATTTTAGGACTTTCTTCATGCTAGTAATTGCTCGGAGGTGAATGGTCTATGTTTCTCGCTCTTATATACGCGGGCACTGTGCTCTCTCTCTCTCTTTCGCATTGCATTGCTCTTTTATTGTAGTGACAGCTAGCTAGTCGTCAAAATCTCCAAAAACTTTGTAACGTGATGTATCAACATATTGTGAAGGAAAAATGTACGAAAATGAAGATTCTGAAAGTAATAATAGGCTCAGAATGGCTAGAACCCAGAGCCATAAAGCCAGTTAAATAAAATAAAATAAACTTTATTCATAAATTCGTTCATTAGCCGAATCGTCGATTTGGGATGATCGACGTTGGAGAAACATCGATGACGACATCGATGTTGGTATCGATGGCCTATCATCAATATTCGATGTTTGTCCCACTCAAAACATCGATGTTGGCCATTATCGATGGTTTTGCACATAAAGTTTCTGAATTATTCAAAATTTTAAACGTTTAATAGGAGATGCATGAATTAGTTGATATTAATTTCGCGGGTTCTCATTGTTCACAAGTTCTTATTTATCGATTATGGGTTCGTTGACATGTTTGATTATGTTTCGATGTTTGACAAGTGGCAACATCAATGTTAAAACATCGATGTTTTAATTTTTAACATCGATGATTATCGAACATCCCTATCACCGATATATTTTATTTTGTTGAAGTCACAAAACTTATATCATAGATAAGTGTGTAAATACGGAAATGACTTATATACTTTCAGGTATACAAAAAGTAATTTATGTTAAATAGGGGATTGAAGGGAGTTTTTGCGGGAACTTGGCCGACGACGGACTATCCCTTCTGTTTTGTCGCTTGAATAATGGTTTGAAGTGGATTTTAATACGTAAAGTGATGTGTTTTGTGAATTAAGTGTCTGCACGTGTGAACTATTAGAGAAAACGGCGAAACAAGTGCTCTGATGATGATATAAATCTCAAGTTAATTTGATCGCCTGAGCGCCTTATGAACTTGAGTGGCTGTCGTCATCAACAGTCCGTTGTACTGAGCTGTCGTCAAAATCTCCCAAAAACTTCACAATGTGTCGCTCAGTGTTGCTAATATTAAAATCTAGCTCCCGTTGTAGAGAACACTATTATCCCGTCAAATCCTGTCAAGTACGGTAGACAAGTGTCAATCATTCATTTCTAGTGACCGAATCATTCTAGTACATTTCGTCACACGTGCTTACATTCGGATCGATCATTCAAATGGAAATGAATCACTTCGGGCTCCAGTACTCTGTTGAGTCTGTGAGATCCATTGGGAACCGAACATTTTCTATTTGAGATTTGTAATAGCGCCATCTACTATGTGCTATAGGTAATAAAGTAATTTTATCGAACTAAAACTTATTGAATTTCAAGGATATCACAGGTTCACAGGATATGCGACTCAAACACTAAAGAGAGAGAATGAAATAAATAGAGTATAGTTGATAATTTTCTACATATTCAACAGTAGCGCATCATTTTGGCCGGCCAACGACATAACAGTTTCTGAGCTGTATTTAAAAGAATTATGCCAAATGAAAATTCACTCCCAACTTTTTAAAGATAGTAATGTATTGCACATTTTTTCGTATTTTTAAACTAAAAAAATGAATAGAATTATAATTTAATTTTTGCCAATTCCAAATTATTTTTATTTCGAAAACAAATCTAAAAAACAAATATTTTGTTGTCCCGTTAAAAAATCCGTCAGCCGTTAAACACAGTTTTTTCCCGTTGGCAACCTCGCTGTCCCGTCAAATCTGACGGGAAACCCGTCAAGTTGGCAACACTGCTTGAGTATATAATTTCTGTAAAACTTTAAAACGCAGTCATAAGGTCTAAAATTGCGTAGCGTCCGCGACGAGTAATATACATCTTAGAAACAGTCAGAATCTTATTTTAAAAAAAATATTGAATTAAGTAATCAAAATAAAGCGCAACTAAATTACAAATATTGACGTTATGAATATATTTGAGTGATTTCCAAGCTTATAGAGTTGAGTGATTCCCAATATTAAGTAATTTTGTTGTAACTTCAACTATAGTGATTTTTTAGAGGTGTTTTCGCAAATAATTATGATCGAGTCAAAATTAAATAATCGTGTTTTTGAGCAAGCAAATTCAAGATAAAGACATACATTTACCTATGTCAAAATTTCAGTTTCGTTAGTCGTGTCATAGTCCCATACTATTCAATGAAAGGAGGTGCATTTTCTCAAGGTGTCGCCTTAAGCTACTATTTGACGCTGGTAATCTGTGAGAGCGTGGTGCTTCCCCGGTCGAGCCGACCCATTCGTGCTACAACTATTACTGTAGTATTACTATTAGTGTAGTAGTAATATAATTACCAAATAAATTAATAGTAAAACACATTTTATAAAATAAGTTTTTATTTAAATGATCTAAAAAGAAAAAAAAAACTTTAAATTGAATCAAACCCTGTTCTGAATCTGTAATGTTTATTACATTACAGAATTTATATAATATAAAAGCTTGTCGCGAGATTTACCTATTTTATGAAAAACTTAATTTTTTCTGAGAATTACCCACTTATGTATACAGGTAGAGATCGCGATATATTTATAGCTATATGTCATAATAATATTGCATTTTCATATTATACGTCCGCTATATTGGATTAAGAATGACGTAACTTTACACAATGTGTTTCGATTATCATGTCCTTTCATTTGACACCTGTATCATAGGGGTTGCTAAGGAAATGATAAATCGCCATTTTGTAACGTTCACTATATTGGATTGAAAATGGCGGCATTATTGTCACGAGAACCAAACGTGTGAGCCAAGCTTTAGCCCGATAGATTCAGTGGCAGTTCTAAAATTCTAAAATCTAAATATTGATTGCAAAATTCCAGAAGATACAAGTAAAGTTAAATAAAAGGTTTTAATAATAATAAAAGAGTTTTGAATAGAGATGCTTTTACTTACTTAGCGTTTGAACGTGGGCTAAACTACATGCGCAGCCCCACGGTAGCTCATTTTCAGGAGAGGACTTCTGCCCTTTTTTCTTCTCAGTTAAGGCACACTAGTAGTAACAGAGGGCAAGCCTTCCTCCGCGACCTCTAACTCTTCAACGAGTAACGGACCACCTGCTGCAAACCCGATACGCGAAGGTCATGGGGCCTGGAAAACAAGCACTAGGAAACACCAGCTTTCCTGACCCTAGCGGCAGACCCGGTCTATAGCTCCACCGCCAACCAAGTTTTTGCCGCAGTGGGTAAGGAGAGCGCCGCCTTGCAATACCGATACTCATTCCCTCGCGGCCCCTAGGCTCACCCCACATCTTAAACCAAGTACCTTCCCCTTACCTTTTCTTGTTTTTATAGGATAGGTTGATAAACGAGCACACAGTCCACCTTATGGTAAGTGGTTGCTGCGGCCCATAGACATCTAAGTACATCTTTGCTCGATTACGAATCAAAATGCGGATACGTTGTCACCACACACACTCACCATATGAAATACAGCAGCATTAAGCTACTATTTTACGCTGGTGTTCTGCGAGAGCGTGGTCCTTCCCCAGTAGAGCCGACCCATTCGTGCTACAACTATACTACTAATACAACTGTACCATGGCTCTACCACGTAAAACCTACCTTTAAGAATTACTTTTAAAAGGAGGAATAAAATTGAAAAACAAGCCGATATTTGACAAAGAAAATTTTATTTATTGCTTCGAAAAATAAAGTTTTCAAATGAAAATTCTTTATTTATCCGAAATAAAATGAAAATTATTGTTTTTCATTAATCTGTATCGGTTCCGGGGTGATGGTCTTGTTAAAAAGTTATCTATAATACTTTCGATATAATATTAATTAGAACGAAGATAAAAAATGTTTATTGTCGTTAGATTGTGAGTGAGATGGGGTGGTTTGTGTCGGGGTGGCGTGGTTGAGGGGGTAAGGGGGGTATTACACTTGTTGCTGAAGTATAGCGACGCCGACGGTTGCTATAGCTGCAACAGGTTATTAAACTTCTTTACAAAACCAACTGTTAAGCTTATTATATTACTGGAATTGTTTTTAGAAATAAATTATCACTTTCAATTTAGTTGTTTAATAAAGATAAGAATCGTTCTTATCTTTATTAATCAACTATAACTTCCTCTAGTGTCGCGTATCCTTGTGGGCTGGGCTCTGGTGACTAACTACTGGCGAAAAATCCATCAAGAAACGCTGATTCCAAATTTCAAAGTTTGGTGATGGGGAGAAGCTAGCTTTAAGTGATTATATAGATTAGTATTTATACGTGGTAGAGCCACGCTGCAGCTATAATATTAGTTGCAACACGAATGGTTCGGCTCGACCGGGATAAGACCACGCTTTCACAGAATACCAGCGTAAAGTAGCAGCTAGAAGCTGCTGTGTTTCTTATAATGATTGTAGAGAACCGGACATGCTTTTTACTGGTAACGAGGCATTTCAACTTAGTCCTCAGGGGTGACAACGCATCTGCATTTTGATTTGTAATCGAGGCTAGATGTAAATGTCTATGAGCCGCACCAACTAGTTACCATCAGGTGGACTGTGTGCTAGTTTGTCACCCTATCCTATAAAAAAAGAAACTTAAAAGGCCAGGCAAATTAATTATTATTAAAAAGCAGGAACATTCGTGAGCAGAAGTTTCTTTCTTCTAAAATACACAATACACAATAAAATAAAATAAACAGCAGCATTAAGCTACTATTTTACGCCGGTATTCTGTAAGAGCGTGGTCCTTCTCCGGTCCATTCGTATTACAATTATACTACTAATATAACTGCAGCATGGCTCTACCACGTATGATTAAATTATACGTACAAAAGTTTAAGAAAACCGGAATTCCTCGGAAAGAAATCGGAATTTCTCGGATCCTTAGGAAGTTCGGAACATACAATGCCCATACACATTCAGATTTTTCAATTTACGAATTTTTCAGGTCTATCCGTCAGAACGAACTGATGGGTGGTATCAATTTCAGTTAGGAAGATTTGAGAATATGAATCTATATCGCGCATTTTCCATACAATTAATATGACACACACACATACTTAAGGTTAGCAAACGAACTCACTTGACGGTACGTAGATGCTTTGGTTCATAAAAATCTACACCATTTCTTTCTCAAATCTAAATGCAGATGAATAATTACCCCTGAGTACTAATAAGATGTAGGTAATGCCTTTTACCTTCAGGTCTCGTTATTAATACGTGTTATAACTATAAAAATTCACATTAGAAATAACATTGTGTCTGCAAAACATTTTTAATGTTACTTCGTTCTGTTAAGTCAGCTTAACCCAGTAACAAGTTTTTTTTTAATTTTGTATTAATTTTCTTATATAAGTACCACATTTTTTATCATATTCTTGCATTGCAGGTTTATTGGGAAGTTAGTTTAGTATTAAGCCAAGAATAGTATAACTTTACGTACACGATGTAATGTATCGTTTGTGAAATAAGAGGCAGTAGAATGCAGGGTCACACACATGGAGACAATTATAATATTACCAAACACAAGAAACAGTTATTTATTTGTGCTTTTAAATAAAAAACGTCTCTGGCTGGGATTCGAATGTGGGCGCAGTATATCGTGACAAAGCAGTATAAATACCGTGTTATACCTTTATCACATGCTATTATGATGCAACTTTACGTACTTATATATAATATCTTTGTTATCAATGCCTATATCGATTTGAGTCAAAATCCATAAGTCGTAATTTTGAAAAACACACAACCTTCTTCTGGGCATTGAATTGTAAAAAAACAAGTATACCTTAGTAGAATTAGGTTCAATTCGTTAATGAATGTTATGGAATATAATACTTTTCATCATTGTTAAAAACTAGGATTAGACTTTCTTCTAATCGTCGTTTACCTAAATTAATTCATCATATCAAATCAAGTCCTTAGGGGTGACAACGCGTCTGCATTTTGAAAGTAGATGTGTATGGGACACAGCACCCACTTACCGTCAGGTGCGCTGCGTGTTCATTTGTCACTCTCATGCTATTAAAAAAAGCTATAACCACAGTTTTAAGAGAGTTGAACTGTGCTATGACTATACATTATATAAAAAATATGTCAATAATCTTTGTTTAAAATAAATGCCATCAAAAACATAACTTGCAAAAAAACCAAGTCTCGCAATTCAGTTCTTCTATCGTAAAAAGTTGTGAGATCCATGCCCATTTCATGTTAAGGGATCTTCTGTCTTAAGTATTTAGTAATTAGCTAACATAACAACATCTTATTGTGACCATATCAATATTAAGTCTTTTGTTTTAAATAAATAGATTGACTTGGGCCATCGCATGAAAACACAATGTATCTCACAAGTAATACATATTATATTAAATTCGATTGATTAGTGTGATTGATTGAGTGGACCCTTAAGAAGGGACTGGATAAATTAACCGACTTGGTATTACATGGATCTCACAACTTTTTATGATAGCAGAACTGAGTTGCGAGACTTGGTTTTTTTACAAGTTATGTTTTTGATGGCATCTCATTTCCTTTTGCAGATAATCCTACATTAATTCCATTCGGTACCTTCTACTTCTTGATTACCAACAAAGTAGCTATCTACACCTTTTATTCCATTACATTATTATACATATACCTGTATATTCACGGAACTCGTATATTAAGTACACTGATTCATTCACTGCAAATGTAACTTTGTAATCCTATATATTTAAATGGGATTACAAAGTTATTTATGCAGTAAACTGGACCGAAACTGAAAAAATATTTTAGTTTTTCCTTGATTTATACACTACGCACTAATTGTGTTCTAAATTTGAAGCCTCTGTGTCCGCTAGAAATGCCATAGAGTTTTGATGATCGGTCAGTCAGTGAGTGACAAAATTAAGAAATTTTGATTAGTTATAATTCCTAAACCACTAGTTCAAATTGAATGTAGTTTGAAATATACCGTGTTTATACAATGCCTGCTTAGTTTCTGAATTCAGGTTTCTAGTTCTAACCACAACAAGATTATAGGGGGTCGAAAATAGCCTGAATCGCTTCGAGAAATGTATGGTACGGCCGTGCCGCTTTTTTGCTCGACTTGGCGGGGCACTGCCGTGCCCCCAAATTTGTGATATTTTGCCTTCGACATCCTTTCTTTAGATTTTTTGAGCATTGATAAAATTCGGGAAAGGAAATGAATACATGTTTTGTCCATCGATAACATAAAATCCAACATATTATTATATTTTAGTTATCCAGGGTGGAATAGTAGAAAAAACCTTAACGACTTTAATTTCGCACTCATAAACTTAAAAATAATGAGGAATTGATATAAGTTAATAAATAATTAAACATTGCTAAAGTTTATTCATCAAAATTGTGAATAAAATAGATATAATTATGTAGGGGGATGCGTGCATAAATATCTCGAGCTGTTGCAGGGCGGCCCAGGCAGGCTGTGTTCTCCCAAACTAGTACATCGGTTGTTTTCGCAAGCCGCCGCGTCAGCCTCCACAACTAGTCGAGACACCGACGCGAGTGCATGCGCCGCGCGTCAGTATTTAATCGGACACGTTGACAGGAAATTCACGACGCGCTCCGTCGTTCGAAAACTATCACTTTCGCTACATTCTATTATCCTGTACTAACATGGTAACTTGGTGAATTTTTCCGGAGCATGAGTACGCTCACCGGCCTAGCCACGGCGGCCCAACAAGGTAAGTTCATTTGACTTTTGGTTAAAAAAGGATTTACGTGTCAGTTTTGAATGCTAAGTGAAAGGCGAATTCTTTGTTAAATTACGTGAATGAACTGACTAAACACTTGATACACCTCGAAAGTTGTTTATAAATTAAATCAGCTCTATCACGAGAATTGAATTTAGATATAATGTATACCTAACAATAATATTAATACTGTACAGCAACAACCTAACGAAAGTGAAGTGACGAATTGCATCTTACGGTATAAGTAGAATATACATATATATAACTTAATACGAAACACAAGTCGATTATTGCATAACAAATTACTTTAATAATGTTTTTGTAAAGGTCACTCCAAATTAGTCGTATTATTTCCGCGCATATTTGATAAGGCTTTACAATAATAAATTATGAAGCTATTTCAATAATGTATTTCTGTAAAATTTTAAATACTTGTTTTTCTTTGTTTACTTCATCAGCTCGTAAAAATGCGCTGTTGTAATTGGATCTCCCCTGGGGAGAATCAGTTGAATTGACGATCACAGAATCAGACATCTCGCATCTACGCTGCCGTTGCTGTCTAATATTGCTGTTTATAGTTATTTATTTTCCCTTTATGTTATTATTAAGAATAAATTGTCAAAAATATACAATTGCTTTAAGCATCAGATAAAAAAAATCGGCTTAGAAAGACACGAAGTTACTAATGCTCGATAGTGTTTATCTCTACCTACTTTTAAATTTTAAATCTGGCTATAAATCAAGCTAGTAGGTATTGTAATTTATTAGTATAAAATAACTCGAGACAAGTTTTAAAACTATATTAAATTTTCGTATATACCCATGCAGAGCATATAGATAATTTTAAACTTACTTCCAAATATAAGTAAGTATAAATAATGATAGAGGTACCGTTATTGTAGTTTTTAAAAATACAACTATATAAAGCTTCTACTTTTATTTGAAATTATCCCAAATTGAATGTGATTTATGGGCAACAACGTTTTCGCCTACCGATCGACCCTTACGAATGTGTACGTGCGCAGTGAAATCATTTAAAATAATGTATTTTGAATTTGAAAGATAAAAAGGAAAGAATGTTCGAGATTCACCATTTTTCTACGTTATATATCACAAACTAATAAGAAGTGCCGGTTATATGCACTCGTACTGATCTCAACTTAGGTTAAAGATAACTTACATCTTAGCACTCCTGCCAAACCTTTTCGACATAACACACCATTAAGTCTCTCGTTTGCATCTAAAAATTCAATTCGAATATATTTATTACACGAGCGAGCAATATTTTCAACAAACTAGCCAAAACATTTAACTTCGACTTGTTTAACACTAGCGCTGCGTCAGCCAAGTGTATACTTAACAATGCATTTTTTGTGAAATATTTATGTGTTTGTTACCAAACTAACGTTTTGATATTTAATATTTGTGCTATCGTTTTTGGTATATTACAAGTTATATCTTTCATTGGTCTACAATAAAGAGTATTACATTGTATTGTATTGTACAACATACTTAGAATTAATATATTAGTTGTTGCATCTTTTCACTATCAACGGTATTCAAAAACGCAATCATATTATGACTTTGTGCGCGCTTGTTGGGTTTCAATATCGAAAGAAAAGAGTTTCTCCACCCGTCGACCATGGAACAGGAAGGGATAACAGGATTATTTATAGAAAAATGTAAAATAAATAAGGTGGTGGCGCGGATCGAATATACGAGTATTTATCTCTCTCTCTCTTTCTCTCTCTGTTTCTATCAACTATTCATTTTGTGACAATATACAAGTTCGTTTTTGTCTAATATTGAAGCAAAATGTAAACTCGATTGGATTTTATCGCATCGAATAGTTATCGATACATATAAATACAATTGAAGTGTCTGTCAGCAATATTGAAAAAACTGCCTTTCAAAAATTGGCAAATATCCCCTCCGTGAGGCAATTTATGAGGTAGGCCTATGACCAGCAGTGGGATTTAATATGATGTGACGGTGACGATATCTTCGGAATGGTTGAACCGATTGTAATAAAACTATAAGAGTACATGAATATTGATATGAAACTTCATGAACCTAGCTTTATAAATTAAAAATTAAATAACCCCTTACTATTTGGGTTCACACAGAAATCGTAATAATAAGATTATTACTATTTCTGTAGGTTCACATTACAATAAAAGCGTGTTTTTAATTTCTATGATTTTTGTTGTGCGATGAAACTGAACCTATAACAAAAAAAACTATTAAAATAATAAATGATAGTGAAATTACCACTTCAGTACCATACGTTGATAAGACACAAAACGTTGAATTTTGATTAAAGTACAATATATAAATGAACGATAATTACGACGACAGAAAATAAATGTATTGTCGTTAATTCTAGATTAAGCTGCAGTTACAAAATATCGTCTAGAAACGGGTTAAAATTTAATTGTTATATTCCAGTCCATAAATCATGCACACATATTTATATATTCACAAAGGACAACTTAAATTATTGTATTATCATCAATTCTTGATATATCTTCAAAATTTCAAATCTATCTGACGTCTGGAAATGGGTGGAAATTGAATTTCATTACATTTATGCACAGGTACATACAATTAATCATATTTTTTTAAGTTGATGAGCTCTGCGCTCATCAAATCGCATTTTTTCAAGTTATTCATGCTGTAATTAGCAAATTAAAATTTTGCGATAACATTAGGTACTTGAATTTATTACTGGATGTAATGAGTCTTGATTTATTAAGAATACAATTAATTTATGAAGAAAACAACTTTCGGTTCGTTATTGAAGCGCAAAGAATAGGATTGAAGCTCTTTGTGGGAGTTAGTTTTACTTGTATATATTTCAATGTTTTTGGTTTTTAATGACTGAACGCAGAGTTCTTCAGCTCGAGATTAATTAGCCTTTATTTTATAAATAAGAATGACAAACCACACAGTCCACCTGATAGTAGGTGAATACTGTGGTCCATAGACATCTACATTTATCCTCGATTAAGAATCAAAATACTGATTGCATTGCACTGCATTTTTACTCCTGAGAACTAAGATAGGAGTCCAGTATAAAGAGGCCCCGTTTTTTTACACTTACTATACGAAAGATAAAGCAGCATTAAGCCGTTTTAGGCTAATATTTTGTGAGAGCATATCTGGAGAGCAAACCTGGGTCGAGCCGACCCATTCGTACTCTAACCATAATAGCATGGCTCTACCACGTATATAGCCTAGCTTTTTCTTAGACTTACAACTTAACATATCCATCGAAATACCAACAAATCTTTGAAAGTTACATACGTCTGTAGATTCGTCAAAATACCTATATTCAGATGCAAAAAGGAGAAGAAATTGCGTCCTTCATACTAGAATCCTCCCCAACGACATCCTTAACTTAACTGTGTTAAGATTTAGTGAGAAATTTGTGACAATTAGCGACTTAAGAAAAAAAATTAGTGACCCAAGCGTAACACTGCAAACCCAAACATACCAGTGAAAGACTTAAATATGCTGTAAATTCGTTCTGCGTAGACTGAACCAAAAATTAATATTTAAAAACTGAAGCTAGCCGGGCTAACTATGACATTGGGACTTCAAACATCTCAATCCCCCCCCCCCCCTGTGACCATGGGTGCTGTAAAGTACCCGAAACGTTTATACAATAAGTTTATATAACCGCGATTAAATCCGTATATATAGTTTCATTCAATGTGTTGTGTTCGTGCAAATTTAAGAAATAATTAGATGTAGTAGCATTAGCAACATTTTCATTTCAATTAGTTACTGCATCTTAGTTTCGTCTTCATGGTTTGATTTAAGTACAGCATAAAGGTGACGAACGATCACATGGTCCACCTGATGGTAAGTGGATGTTGTGACCTATCAACATTTACATCTATCCTCTTGGTAAAGAATCAATGCAGACAGATGCGTTACCACTTCTGACGACTAAGATGTAATGGCTCATTTGTGGTTTTCTACACTTTCTATACAAACCATAGCAGCATTAATTGCTCTTTTACACTGGTATTTTGCGAGGTCAAGTGTTATATATATTTTTATAGAATAAGGGTAACAAACGAGCACACAGTCCACCTGATGGTAAGTGGCTGCTGTTTTCCATAGAAATCTACATTTTGCCTCATTTAAGAATCAAAATGTAGGTGCGTTGTCACCCCTGAGGACTGAGATGGAATGCCTCATACCCAGTAAAAAGGGTCTCCGGATCTCTACACTCACCGTACGAGATACAGCGGTATTAAGCTGCTATTTTACGCTGGTATTCTGTCAGAGCGTAGTCCTTCCCCGGTCGAGCCGATCTATTCGTTCTACAACCGTAATATAACTGCAGCGTGGCTCTACCACATTTAGAAAATATGTATATCATTATACGTATATACTTACATTGATATAAATACAATTGTGATAACCTGTACAAATGTAGTTCACTCATTACACATCATGCTCGCCGTAATTATGTAGAGTGAATGTAACATTTTAGGTATGTACTAACTAGTAGCACTTATGTAGAGCAATAAATGAAAGTCAACGGACGAGTTTTGTAGCATTGGGTCTCAATCAGAGAATCATTGTTATACGTTTTTTTTTTATTAACGCGTGTGGATTTTAAATTTTAATTCGTTGTAGTATTTTTTTATTGTAAAACAAAATCAACATTTTAAAATAATTACAATTATTTTATTTAAAAAAATAAACTTATTTTGACATAGTTGTAATAAGATGGTCTCCGTTGGTTTCCGCCTTATTTCAAATTAGTTCATTACAAAAGAAATTCCGTGGAAATATGCGAAATAAAATGGAATTTGGCAGTGAATGTCAAATTTCACGAAGGGCACCCCGGCCACACTACAGGACTTCTTACGTAAGAAAGGCTCTTCTTAAGCAACAGCTCATAGTTCTAACAACATTTTGTAACGGAATTTGTTGCCGGTCTTATTACAAAACGGATTTCTATAAAACAGTGTTGCATACTACTTTTCTTCAACTTTATTAGGTGCATGTTCACTGTATTTGGATAGTAAGGTAGTTTAACTATTTAGTTGTAGGCAACTGCGTTTTAATTATTCTTGAAACACGATATCAACATATTTATTAAAAGGCTTTTGAAATATAATTTTAAGAATGTATAATATAAACTACCTATATGTACATATAGGTAATAAGGAATAGATTTTAGGAAAATTATTTAAAACACATCATTTTCATGCATATATTGTTGACATTTTTAGGAAAATAAGTTTAAATATGGTCTCCCCAATTAACATTAATAATCTTACACATAATTTAGGTTAAAGAAGGAGAGAAGATCTTTTAACTAGAACCATGGAGCACTAATTGTGCATAAATGTGCACAAAAACCAAAACAAGACCAGAGTAATTTCCACATAATATTTTCTAAAGTTGGTACGAAGACTAGATTATCGAAGAAGAAAGGCACCGATTTCATTAGCTTAATTTACCCATTTGTGTGGAGAAAAAAGATTAAGGAGAATAAGGCAACACTGAAGACTTATAATAGATTAGAATGTTGTCTTAGTTACATTAAAAACTTCACCCCCTTTTTCCCCAATGGGTTTAATATTTCTTAAGGTTTATTTGGGACTACCCGAATTTAACAAAAGAAGAATCATTAAAATCGATTTAGTCCTATTCGAGAAATCGATGAACATACATAAGAACATATGCGTCGAATATCTACTACATATAATTATAGGATGGAGCGCGTTCAAGTGAATTTGATGGGGCACCGATGGATCTTAACCTTTATAGAGTGCTGGACTAGCTACACTGCAAAGTTCAAAGTTATCTATCAACTAAGTTAGAACTAGACTGAATATGAAAGTAAACATTGAACTATTTTATTTATAAAACTGTGATTTTTAGTTTGTCTATTTGGTATTTTTACAAACTTATATTTAAATTGATTTCTCAGTATGCCATTCTGGCTTAAAATTTGTACCATGTGTGACATCGGATTGAGCTGAAGGCATACATATAAAACTTTAATGTCAATGCAATGATATGGTACCATGGAGCTAATCTCGAAGGCCAGGAAAATATATTAGGACCCTGGTCCCGAATGCAGGCCGCAGAAAAGCTTATAAAAGCTTTATTGTTTGACGTGTGCACTCGTTTAAAAGTAAAAGGTACCCTTATACAAGGTGGCCCATAAGTCGTTAGAAATGTAAATTTCGAATAAAATACAAAAGGCGCGCATGAGTGGCGCGCGCG
>DWHP01002377.1:0-14536 GCA_018247895.1 Parnassius honrathi
GGAAGGACAGGTCATTACGCAACAATTGTTTTAGAGGATTGAAAAACAGTTACTGCAGAGTGGTACACTAACAATTGGTTGCCACTTGTCTTGAAAAAAGTTCAGGAGAAACGACCTCGCAGTAGGATACTCCTTCACTACTACAACGCCTCGTCGCACACCGCCAAGCAAACAATCAACGACTTGGCGACATCAGACGTGGAATTACTGGGTCACCCGCCCTATAGCCCTGACCTCGCACCTTGCGACTTTTATTTATTTCCGAAAATAAAAGAAAAACTTCAAGAAAAACGTTGTATGGGCGCCGAGGAAGCAGTGGCTGCGTTTCAAAATGCCGTTGAAGAGACCCCGAAGGAGTGGGCAAAGTGCTTTTCTCAGTGGTTCCATCGGATGCAGCGATGTATTAATGTAAATGGACACTTTTTTAGAAAGATATAATAAAACTAATAACTTGCTAGTTTTGTACTTGTATTACTAAGTGCATTGTTTCGTACCTGTAGTAGCGTAAGTGTAGCACACACTTACGTTACTCGCACTTCTCTTACGGCTCACTCTACCCTTCCCTTTCAACGCGCTGACGCCGCCCAGCCGACTCGTGTCGCCACGCGCTTTGCAATTTACACATGCTCAGCGTTGCCAACATGTAGGAATTCCCTGAATTGACGGGGAGTTTAACTTTGGCGATTTTGTAAAAAAGAAAAAAAAATGTTAGTTAAAAATAAATCTTCAAATTGTTTCATTTCTTAAAATAAAATTAAGGGGAATTTGTGGGGAATCTGTTGAAATTTTGTCCCTAAATTTAGCATCCATTTTCAGGGAATTTCACAAATTGGTGTTGGCAATGCAGCACATGTTGCACCGAAATTTACCTACTAAGATCTGCTGGCGAGAAAAGAATTAGGGGCGGCAATCACAATAAAACTTGCAAGTAATATTAAATATTACTTGCAAGTTTTATTTAAGTTATATTTATGATAATTTCAATATCACTTTTGTAGTAACGAACTGCTTGTTACGTCAGGGTACAATTGATTGTCTGGTTGTGTTAAAAATGACAACTACAACTTCTAAATATCCATGTAAAGACTAATCGCAGGGATAACTAAACTTATAAAACAAAAGTTGGGAATGTCGTAACAGTTTAACGATCTGTGGAAATGATTAAAGTGCTTACCGCAAGGACGCACGAACTTAGCGTTAGGCATTTGTTTTGGCGAGATTGGTTATTAATTTTAGTTTCTGAACAGTTCCGTGTTGACTATCACGTGCCCGTGAGCGACAGTTCAATTGTTTTGTTTATTAAATTCTTGTTGTTACGTTTTGTGTTTCTTGTTTCGTTTTAACCCTTTATAAGGCAGAGAGAACCAGAAAAGGTTCGAAAATGAAATTTTAGTATGTTGTTAAGGACACACATATAAGCATTTTTGCGAGTTTTTCAGTTCGGAAAATCTTCGGAAAATAAACGGAAAAATTGGTGGCACAATATGTCCCTCTGCCCATCCGAGGTAGCAGTAAAGTGGCATAATTTAAAATAAATTAAAGACAATGTAGTTTGTTACAATATATTTATTTACTTAAAATCAAAAATTATTAAAAAGGGACAATAGACGTCTTCAAACTTAAATATCTTCAGTTAGAAAGAGTTTACTAAATATAGGAATGCTTTTCTCTAACTCTATACTTCTTATAATTAGGTTTATTTTTTTGAGATCAATCAACTTTGGCTCTTATAATTACTTGAATACAATTACAAAAACTGCATTGATTTTTAAGGTTTCTGATGAAATTGACTGAAACAGGGATAAGCGCAAAGAAATACCTTGCATGTCGTGCAGGAGAAATAGGTTTTTTTGTTATTTGTCTTAGTACTGCACAAACGGCACCTGTACCGCGTGTTAGACTTGTCAATCATGTGTTTTCCGACGTCTTTGTATCGGATATCATCAGGAACTCCTACAGGTTTTTGATAGTGAGGACTGACCGCGACGCGATTCTTCTTGGCGACAAAATTAGGTGCGCTACCTAAGCTCCTTTTTCTCGACGAGTAGTCGCTGATAAGTGACCTGGCTAACATTACGCGAAATTGCAAATTTGTCAGCTTTACTGGATTTCTACTCGAAGTCAAGTACAATATGTACGCGTTAGTGATAGCTAAGTCAATCAAAAAATAAAAGATTCGACACCACCAACGTCTGTTTCGGCGACCAACTTCATAGGAACCACGTTTTTGGTCAAACCTATCCACCCCTCCCATCCTCTTTGTGTACTCAGCCGCTGCCAGAGGACAGGGGATTTTTTTCTTGGAACCATCTTTCATAGTTCTTTGACACTCGGTTTTTTGTTTAGGGTGAAATGCTGTACTTAAAAAATGCACATTTTTCGTGTCTTTCCAAACCATGAATGCTACGTCATTTTTCACTCTCCATATATATTGTCCTCTTGTAAGTTTTAGTTTCTCTTTCCGTTCTTTTTCTTTCTTTTTATCATTTTTGATGGGTTTCATAAACTTTGGTAAATCCGCTCTGTTCAAATTTACTGTTGCTGTGGAGTAAATCCCTTTTTCATAAAGGTATTGCATTAGTGGATACGAAGCAAAGAAGTTATCAAATGCTAAATGAACAGTAACCTCTTCTTCTATCAGGCTTTTTGACAAAGATTTTACCACATTTGATCCTAGACCGAACTCAGGTGTACTGTCGTCATTTTTGCCTGTATAAATTTGAAATTCATAGACGTATCCAGTAGAGCTATCTGCCCTAACCCAAACTTTAAAACCTCTCTTTATGGGTTTTGCTGGCATATACTGCTTCAAAGACGAAATTCCTTTGAATCTAATCATTGCCTCGTCGATACTTTGTGATGTGGATGTTCTAGCTTCATTTTTGCAAGCTGTGTTCAGCATTTCCAGTAACGGGCGAACTTTATATAGTTTGTCGTAGTCTGGATTTGATTTAGAAGGGATTTGGGAATTATCATTAAGATGAAGGTTTTCCAATATTTTTTTAAACCTTTTACAGGTCATTATTTCTGCCACCTCATTTACTCTAAACAGCGGGTCACTAGACCAGTATAAATCGATGGAGGGTAAAACATGGAGGCCCATAATTATAATCATTCCAATAAAGGATTTTATATCAGCACTCGTCACTGGTTCCCACTTCATACTCTTTTTCTGGGCTGCATATAAGTTCGTTTGCTCAACTATATGATTGATAACTTCGCCTGAAAAAAATCTGGAAAAATATACGATCGGCGCTGTCCTGCTTGGAAAGAAATCTTTCGCTTTCAGTGGTATCCGATCGTAGTCTTTAGCTTTAGGTCTACTCTCAGCTGACCACATGATTTTTTTCCATTCGTCGTCGTTACCATCATCTGCTGAGGTTTCACTCTGTGATTCGTTCTCCGAGGACGACGAGGATTCTGAAGAGAGAGCACGACGACGACGTATCGGGCCGCGAATGGGACTGTCTTCAGACTGGCGTTCAAATCGTTCAATATTTGGACTGACATTTTCCCAATTCTCGTCCAAAGATGTACCGGGAATTGGGCTTAAAACTAAGCCCGGTCCTGATGCACTGCTTCCTTGATGTTCAAATAGGTCTTCATCCTCAAAGACACGAGTTAAATTCAAATTAGTATCTGGATCGTCCGCTTCATATCCATCTTCGGAATCATCAGGATTTTCCGGGAGTCCAAACATCATTTCCAGCTCTTTTTCAATGTCTTCATCTCTAAGTGCCGCCTAAAAATAAAAATAAAATAACAATAGGTCAATAGAATTTTTGCAGTCGCCGAGCAGGCAGATGGCCAAATACGGCCACCAGATATATGCCGAATGGGCCAAGGGCCATATGCGGCCACCAAGAAAAAACAAAATAGTCCATAATTTTAGATAATAACGTAAAAAATTTTGTTTGTTACAGCAATTATAAACACTAAGTAATACTTTAAAATCATTTCTTACCATTTTTTTTTAATATTTTCGAAGATTCCACTAGATTAATTTTTCACGAGCGAAAATACCCAACTCACGCGCTACTTGTTGACAGCAAAGTGACATCTGTCAGTGAAAACATATATGGCAGACGTTTTTTGACGTAATATGAACCAATGTTGCCCTTAGTAGGAAGCAAAAGTCGTACTAATGATCGAAACTCAAATTATTTGGGTGAAAAATTGGTGGAGCATATAAGCCCACTGCCTTATAAAGGGTTAATAATACCTAACGCGTACGTTCATAGTGCTCGTGAATACGGCAACATGTTAATGTACCTTGGAGAAGCTCGCGGGCATGCTTCGCGGTCATTACGAATTTACCGACCGCTCGAGACCTAGCTGACTCTTGTCTGATAACAGTAGCATTTCAGCGAGTGTTGCAAAATCGGCCCATCGCTCCGGTAGCGGCAGGTGATGGAGGTCAAGTGGCTGTTCACTCCGAGGAGCACATTTTTGATGTCATTCGCCAGAATCCGAATCTAGGTACACGAATTATCGATAAATTATTAAAGCGTCTTGACAAGTGTGTTATACTGGAAAGTTCACAAGGTGTTAAAGCGTAACCGAATGCGCTCATTCAAAGTGCACAAAGTGCAAGCCTTAGTACCCGGCGAGTACGTCCGCCGGCGAGTTTTCTGCCGTTGGTTATTAGACCAGCAACAACGTATGCCTAGTTTCATTGAGCACGTGATCTAAACTGATGAGTCGACATTTACCAGAACTGTGGAACCGAAGATATACACACGTGTACTCCGAGGATAACTCACACGCTGTTCGACAAACCGGACACCAAACCTGACGGTCGGTTAAGGTACGGGTAGGTTTATTTAAGGATCGCATACAAGTGTTTCTGCTACAGCGACTTAACGGACAGCATTACCTAAACTTCATAAATGAACGGTTGGTTGACATTTTAGACGACCTATCGTTGGCTGAATATCACGTCGTGAGCGCCTCACCAAGCTATTTGATGATTGCTGGATCGGCAGACTAAGAAAACACGCTTGGCTACCTCGCTCACCAGATCCAGCCCCGTTAGACTTCTTTCTGTGGGGATATGTGAAAGTAAGATATTTTAATCGAGAGCGTTATAGTGCAGACCAAATGCGCCAAAGGATCGTGGATATTTTCGACAAACTACGTGCGGACTGTGTCGAAGATCCCACGATGATGCCCTGTCTGCATGAGTAGACGCTACGCCGAGTCCAAATCTGCCTCGAAATGAATGGGGCATAATTTGAGCCTGCGTGACCATCTCATAAGGCTACGGAAGATTTATATCGGTAAGCTGTTTCATAACTAATTTTTTTTTAAATAACTTAGTACTCAATTGATCTGAATAGGTACGTAACTATTCAGATGTATTCATATCAGAATAATAAACATACCTACAAGTTGTATAAAAAACCATGACTCTGTCCTAGTTAAAATTTAATTTAAGTAAATTTTTCACTAGCGGGAAATCGAACAAGGTATTGGGTTAATTTAATCTGTGAATTCAAATTAAAGTGGTTAGGTAGAGACTAGCACAGTGGCAAAATAGTAGGTTAAGTAGATTAAGTAGGTAAGTTAGGATTTAGACAAGTGTTATAAATTATTAGGTATTGGTACGATCGCGGGCTGCGGGCCGCACAGTTTCGGCGTCTGCGCAAATATTGACCCTTGTCATCTCATTTTAGGTATTTTAAATTATATTGCTGGTTTTATGTTTAAGTATTTTCATGATTTTTTAATGAAATTATCGTTTATTTAGCTGTACGAGAGTAACACTGAAAGTTTTTAGAAAATCAAAAACTGAACAAACTAACGTGATGGAGCGTGAATAAAGCTAATAAAACCTTGTGAAAAGATGATTTTTTTTCATCGGGATCGTTTTTTTTCTGACCCATCACAAAGGTATCGTTAGTACTATGGTCTGTCTTCGTTTTCTGGAGCGTTTCATGAACACCTGGTATTACGATTCCATAAGAAAAAAGGGATAACATCTTGTAGCATTTAATAAATACAAGAGGCTATACGAGTAAATATACTTTACATCTTTTTGTATTTATATGCTTTTTTTTAGCTGATCTGGGTATTTTACGGCATATGTAAAATACCACGGCTGACGGCAGGAATCAGCGTCAAAGGTGTGAGATATTTTATATATTTTTTTATTTATTTCAGTTACTAAGTTCAACATTCCCTGTTAACAAACACTTACAGGTGAATACATTAACAATAGAAAGTACTAATAATAAAAACGCAAAAGTAAAAAATAAATAACAATTTATAGTGATAAGAATAAATTAATACAATAATTATTTCATAAATGCGCTATGGTGGTGCGACGGATATCATTAAACATGAGTACTTAATACTAACGCATGGTGTATAATGCATGGTAGTTACGAATTTTAAACGTACCAACGTACCAGGAAACTCAGCTAAAGTGGTCCACAGAAGGTCCATATAATCTGTGGTCTGCAATGGACGACAGTCCGCCGCACAGGATTCCTCGGAGCCATCTGAATTGGTTTCAAAAAGCTCTGTTGTCATCAGTACAAGTCCATAGTAGCAGAATGCGCATGACATCCTGGAACAAAGGACGAGGTTGTAGGACTCCATCTGTGTCTAAGAGTCCTTCGAGAGGAGTTTTGTCTAGGAGATCTTCCCTCTAACTTATTTCTGCCGTCAAATATCATTTCTTGTTCTGCTGTGTTACGGTCAGAAGGATATAGAAGGTGAGTACAGTTACAGGTTACAGGTGCATGTAGTGGCGGTGTATGAATATTCACTGCCCCATATTATCCCGTGAGTGTCGTAAGAGGTGACAGACGAAAACAAATCAGATGAGCAGCAGCCTCTTCCTAATAACGACTAAAAAAAAAACTGCGTTTGCCAACCCACCGGTAAGCGTGGCAAGAATGGCAAGTTTTAGTAGTGGGTTTTAACAGGCTGTTACGATGTACATAGTTACAGGCTGTGAAGTAATCCATCTTAGTCCCCAGAGTTGACAATGCACCTGCAGCCTTTGTAGTTTAACTTTGGTTTGGTGCAGACTGCAGTAACCATTATGTTAGATCATTGGTCAATTCAGTTTTATAAAAAAAGTAATTTAGCATACATACGGCCTCCTACTAGATGGAGTGACGACCTGTTAAGATATGCATAGAGTCGATGGATGCAGGTGGTTCAGGACCATGCTTTGTGGTATTTCTCGAAAGTGGCCTATGTTCAGTAGTGGACTTATGAAGGGCTGTGCTGATGATGATGATGATGACGGGCAAAAAGTTAAAAATAAGTTTCAGGTTTAAACTAGAATCTGGTTCAGTATTTCTTTAGTAATCTGCCGCACGAATTTATGTTCGCCGAGTGGGCGGGTAGAGGGGTAGAAACCTCCCCCTAAAAGAGTTAAGTGCCGGACCCCCCCCCTTTTTATGAATTTTTTTAGCAATCTGCCGCATGAGTATATGGTCGCCGAGTGGGGGGGGGGCTTGGGTAGGAACCTCCCCTAAAATGGTGAAGTGCCGGAAAACCCCCTTTTTTTGTAAAATCATAACCTGACGTTTTTTATACAGGAATATTGACGCAGTTACTTTTGCAACGGCTTCGGCACTGCGGGAAGTGCAGCCCCTTCGCCCTTGCGTAGCAAATAACAGGCACCCGTGCGATTTGCTGAAAGTAAAGTTACAGCCTATATACGTCCCACTCCTGGGCACAGGCCTCCGCTCATTTCTGAGAGGGTTTTACGGCAAGGAAGTGTCCGCCGCGCTGTGGGGCAGCGCGGCGACGCGTGATGGCGAACTTCAAATGTCTTCGAAATATTTTTTTTCCTATTCCTGACATGCAGGTTTCCTCACGATGTTTTCCTTCACCGCCGAGCACGTGGTAAATCAGGACTTAAAATTGCAATTAAAAATTTCATTGGTGCCGACGGGGATCGAACCCGGTTTGCTCGCGTACTGTGAAATTTACCGCGAGCGTATAACCATCTGAGCTACCATGGCTCTCTGAGCTATCACGGAGTGGTAAATGAAATAATGTAATGCGAATTGTTATAATTTTGTTTTCTGAAAAACCTCTTGACTGCTGTCCACTGCAACTCAATTTGTTGTACATAAGTCCCATCTCCAGCCACAAATGGATTCTCTGGGTCCGAGTGATTAACTTTTTATGAGTGTATCTGTGTTAAAAAAACAAATTGACTTATTTGCGTTTCGTTATATGCAATTTTAAGAGAATTTTATTTTTATCGTAATTAATTCTAAAGGCATTTCCGAAATCCAAAAACAGTGTAATTGGTTCAAGCTTAACCCTGACAATCCTCCTAAATAGAAAACAAAATTAAAATCAAATACCGGACATCTACTTCATGATACGAAAACAAATTGACATATTTGCCTTTCGTTATTACACAATTTTTAGTGAAATTTGTTTTTATCGTAATTAATTCAATATGCATTTCAGACATCTAAAAACAGTGTAGTAGGTTCAAGCTTAACCCTAACAAGCCACCTAGACTAAAAACATTATCAAAATCAAGTACCAGATGTCTATCTAGCCAACCCGATATAACCTCAAAACTGTAATTATCGATATCTCGAAAAATAAAGATTTCCGGCATAAAAAGCAGCTAGATGGTAATTCTACATTGATTTTTAACTTCCCGCTAAGAAAATTGAAAATTTTCAAAAATAGGGAAGTTATTGGTTTCACCCCGATTTTCGATAATCGAGTTTTCATCAGATCTCGGCGTTTTGAGATCCCAGGAAGCTTTTCTGACTAATTTCACGTGGACGCCCGTACGGATGTATGTGTGTGTGTGTGTGTGTGTGTGTATGTATGTATGTATGTGTGTGTATGTGTGTGTGTGTGTATGTATGTGTGTGTGCGTATGTGTGTATGTATGTATGTGTATGTGTGTGTGTGTGTGTATGTGTGTGTGTATGTGTGTGTGTGTGTGTATGTGTGTGTGTATGTGTGTGTATATGTGTATGTGTGTGTGTAATTTATTCTGGTATTATTCAAATCAAACTGTAAATGATTATCAACTCTAAATAATCGATATCGATTTTTTTAAGAATCGAATATTGTACATTCCCATTTTTTGGTCCAACCAAGCATGCTTGGTGCAATAAGTCAGACAGCTGTCAAAATGTATTTCTTAGATTTGGTTGATTATAATTTAACTTTTTAATTCCCGACGTTTCGGGTGCTTTACAACACCCATCCATGGTCATGTGAGGACTGAAGTTTATGACGTCGCGATGTTATAGTTAGCCTCATTTAAGGTTAAAAAACTAAGTGGGGGGGGGGGGAGCGGTTGCTTTAATCATCACGCTTGGTAGCTGGATTGACGATCGCAGTATCAGACGTGAGCACCTTTGAGGCTGCTGCCCGTCACTAGGTGTGTATAACCTCTGGTGTAAACGAGATGTTCATACCACTATTTATCGAAATTTAGTAGATTTTTCTGACATATCCCGACGAACGAAAAGGGGTAATAGTCTAGCAAACCAGAATTTTGAATGTCTTCATCTATAAAGGTTCTTTATTTCGTTTAACCTCTTACCTACCAAGCGGCCGAATTTGGTCGCGGCGATATTCCGTCAAATACCAAGTGACCGAATTTGGCCGCACCCATCCACAGTACTTTAACCCATAAACACTTATTGTTAGAGACTACTTTTCTATGAAGAAGTTTGGCATTATAGGCTCAATATGAAATTTTCTATCCTCTAGTGCAATAAAAAGTCAGTTACTCTGTGGTTATTTATTTCTAATCTACATTCATTACGTACGCCATTTTCGTGTGGATGTTATTGCGTTGATTTTTGGATTTTTTTAGTGTTTTAGTATAGCGTTTTATTATAAAATTGGGATGAAACTTTTTGTGTGATTATAATTAATCTTTTTACGTAAATAATTTTGAGTAATATATAGAATTAATAGTGATTTTCAAGCTGCCGACATCCGCTTGGTATGTACCCGTTTTTTGTTATCAAAATACAATAAAGTCTGTTTGTAATGAAGTAAACCCCGACTTTTGTTTAAACCACAGGATAGAGAATTTTGTATAGATTTTATAATGCCAAAATTTTTCAAAAAAAGTGGTCTGTAAATATAAGTTTTAATGGTTTGAAGTGCTCTGGGTGGGTGCAGTCGCATGTGACTACTCGGGATTTGATAGACGCATGCGACTGCGTGGGGTTTTATGGGGATTGAAGGGTTAAAGTTCGTTTCCGATTTTAGTTTGACTGCATGCCTTTCATTTCACGGCTCATCCGGGGTTGGGGCGTTGTGTTGCAGGGTATTGGTGAAGCTAAAGAAGCCTCTTCCAAATCTATAACCAGTTCCATTAAAGGATAATTTTCATTTTTGTCTGTAAAATGTCGATTTTCGTCCATTTTGGTCCCCCGATTAGCTAGGGAAATATTCGGTCACCCCCGGTCGAGCCCCGCATGCCAAAAGAGGGGCTAAAATACTACCCTAACCTCCCTGGTCTCGGGTAGGCAGCGTTTGTGACTAGACTCACCCCCCCTCCTCAGCCACGCATTCATTGGCACGGTACGCTTAACACCTTGGATTGGGTTAGGATACGAAAAAGGAGGTGGGATAAAAGAAAAGAAAAAGTGGATCGTCTGATTGTTTCTGTTTTGTCTGTTTCCTACTGAACCAGACCAAGTAACAGGCGGCAATCACGGGAAGGAAGAACTCTTCAGACTTGCTCTGGGGATTAACATGACCTGCACTCTCCCCGAGAGCCATTTTCCAAACTGTTCGCTGGACAGGAGACCTGAATAGGTGTTAATCTAGTCCTACCTATAATGTCAAAATGTTGGAATTAGGAGTAGAATAACGCCTTGTGAATGAGATAAGATAAATAATTATTTCAATAAAAATATGCCACGTTGTTATATTGTTCCAAAAAGTATAAATAATTTCTTGCAGTCCCATACAGATTAATAACCTCATGCAGATATAGCAAAAAGATATTTAATGCATAAATAGTTTACTTGAGCCACTAACAATTTTATGAGAGTTTGATTGTGCGTGATTTCTTAACGACAGATGCTCCCTATTCCTACACTATGTTATCTCTACTTCTCATACAAAATAAAAAAAAATACACAGACCTATCTAAAACTCATAAATATGACATCCTGAGATTATAAATACTCATCTTCGTGCGTTTGATACCGGGAGGTAAAAAAATTGCACTTAGTGCTGAACACTGGAGAATACTTTTATGGCAATATACTAGATTTTTCTAAAAGTCTTAAGCAAAAGAAAACATAGAAATGGCTTTTGATTTTGCCCTTCAGTCAGCGGCTGGCAGAGAACCTAAAAAGGTCCTTCAGATACTCTATTAAATAGTTACTTCAGAGTAATTACTTATTTTTGATTAGTATTAAACTTCAGTATTTTTATAAGTCTGTAATCTTCATTTTAGTTTAGATCCTGCCTGCTACTTTCAAGTCAAAACGTTTGTTTCCATACGAAAAGAGAACTGGTGTATTCGTCGTAAAATTCCTATAAAAAACTTTCATAAGTTTTTCCTCAACGTCGAGATGAAGTTAACGTTCCACATTTGTCTCAATTATAATAATACCGATGATGCAACCGAACGATGAAAAAATGCGATTTTATTTAAATATTTCTGCCGTCCTTATGATAAGTGCAATAACTCGAGTTTTTGGGCTTACTGACTTAAGTACATATCCGTAATCAGGAAAATGAGTTCTTTATTTTCTTTTTAGATGTCTTTTTTGTATTAACGGTAGATTCGGTTCTTTTGTCGAGCATAAAGAAATAACATGAGTTATGGCAAAAAATTAAGTCGCAGTTATGATTAGTGCATTTTTTCAAATTAGGGCAGATTTACTAGTTAAAAGCGCAACAAGTATAACTTATAAGGAATCTTATTATTTAAAATTTTAAGCATACAATTTTACTTAAAACAATTAAAGTTATTGCAATTATTTGAAGGAAAAACATACAAGATTTTACGGGCTACAAATACTAAAACGTAAATTGTCTTCTACGTTTTACGGCTATAAGTAGTAAAGAGGCCGCGAAGGGGCGGTTTTGATTTTCGTAATGAATTTAGGAATTCTTTTAATGTGGTTCGAGATATTGATCTTAATATTCTGGTTTCTAATACTCAACGAAGACAACAGTCAATCTTTATACACGTCATTCTTTAAAGTGTCATGAAATCCTTCCTTTGTTCTACGGAGATGATTGTGACAGTAGTAAAGTTAACATGTTTGAGGACTCCGACGATAGCATCAAAAACAAAGATTATTTACCTGATTGTTCCAAAAATTCTGACTACGATTTTTACACCTGAAATAAAACTAGCACAACAAAAATAACAATTAATGCAGCAATTCACAATTAATCACAAAACATCGTCTAAAGACAATCACGTTGGCCAAAACAACGGATCAGGTGCTTTATCTGATTTTCAGAAAATATATCTGAAGGACCAAAGGCTTGAACCGAACATATAGTACCTGACACTAGTACAGGTGATCTCAAAGATGTTGAGATTCAATACTACACCAGCAAATAAATAAAACAAAAAAAAAACGGAAGAAAGAGGAATGTGTCAATGATGGACTAGAAAATGAAATTAAACGCTGTAATCTGTGAGAGCGTGGTCCTTCTCCGGTCGAGTTAACCCATTCGTGGTACAACCTAAAAATAATTTCCTGCAAATCATAAAGGATGTACCAAATCAGGCATGCCAAGGAAAAGATATGCTTTAATATTCCATCAAAACAACGCGCTAAACAAAAGAAATCCAGAGTTATCATGATTATGGTGGTGATGATAAATGTAGAAAAAGTGTAAGTCAAGGTTTGCATTGCATAATTTGAACAGATATCCACGATCGATAGGTTAATTTAAGTAGGGAGTTATAAAAGACATGGTTGAACCATATAATGTAAAAACCTGAACAAAAACGCACAGTATAACCGCCAAAGAAAGAAATGTTTCTTATCAAAATGTGAAGTTTGTCAGGTTGTCTTTCTCAAAATACTCGGATATAAGCCAACCAATAACAGACACATTCATCTGGCACTTCGTAAAGAAGTCGATGACCAAAGAGACAAACGAAGAAGCTGTTCGTAGCTTCTTCGTTTGTCTCTGTAAAAATTAATTAGACATATATATAATTAAATAACATATTCAAAGTTTCGATCCAACAATATCACATTATTGCCATAAACATACCACCAATTAGTTGTTTACGTGAATTAGTAATTTACCCGTGACAAGTATTACGACGATACACCTATATTTTATAGAGCAATATACAAATATGCAGATATCTCTCGAGACATGTCGCAAGGTTTTAAAAGAAATAAACGTTTCCTTTGTTTATCTCGGCCATGAGAAATGCGAACAGTATGCGCTACACAATTCTCATAATTAATGTCCTCAAGAAAATTTTGAACTTTGTGTTCAATATCAAAAACATAAGTTGTGCTCCACACAAACTAGGAAATAATATTAAAACGACAAGGACGCATATTCTACTGACGAAGATTGTATTTACTTTTCTGTAGATTTACAGAAAGTCATAATGCTTCCAATAATGGATCGGTTTAAATGTACCATATTTTGCCAACGTGTTATTGTATTAAATTTTGCCCCATTTAGAAGTAATTTCGCTGTAAACATAGTGAATAGTCAACTCATTGCTGCTGAATCAATCACAGCAAAATATTTCGATCTCGGTAACACATTCATGTCAGCTTATTATTTTTGTCACTAAGTTGAACCGTCATTAAAAAAAGTTTATATTTTGAACGATTTATTAGATGCTGAAAAATTGTCGAATTCGAAGAAGAACACGGTAAAAGTGATGACCGTATCTGATTCTTACTTTTATCAAGACCTATCATCTCAAGACGAAATTAGAAACTCGGAATCAAGGGCTAAAATATATTATGGCATTCAGGGACAATTTTCATTGAAACACAAAGAAAATCATGTAGCTGATTGAAAATAATTTGATTTCTTACAAATAAAAATTATCAAAAATGAGTGTCCCAGATGTTAATAACAAGTTAATAGTAAGTGAGGCTACAAAGGTGTAACAACATATCGAAAATAGAGAATAATATCAGAATTACTGCCACAAATGAGTAGAGATTTTTGGGTGAATTTAGTGGAATCTTCGCGAGTGTCAAACATAAATTAAACTCAAATTCCCACGTTTTATTTTTATGTTCAGATTTAAGTTACTTTAATTGAATTGAGATTGATTTAAAGATTGATCTCATAATCTACCTTAGTAGATTAAGTGTTAAATATTTTTTTATATTCTAGGAGAAAGATAAAAATTGTCTAAAAAATTTGTTGATTTTTTCAAAGTTATCTTGCTACTAATATGTGCGAATGCAAAGTTTCCAATGTTATGATTACGTAATTTTAGTGAAAAAAAAACACTAAAAGTGGTCTAAGGGGATTTAATTTTGGTTTTTAGGGGGTAAAGTGATATTTTTGTTTTACACAACAGATAATTTAATAAATAAATATTTTC
>DWHP01002378.1:0-14535 GCA_018247895.1 Parnassius honrathi
GAACCTCTCAATCTCACTCAAAATCTCAGGTGTCCCGGAAACGATGCTGCCACACTCAGTCTTCAGCTTTGACAGTTAGCTCTTTCTGGCAGACAGATCTCTGGCAAAGACTTTGGAGCCCTTGACAGTATTTCTACAAATTTGTTTTCAATCATTTTGTTTCTGCAATTATATAGATATAATATAGTTAGAATATGTAATGTACAATAAACCGTCAAACATATTTCACTACATTATGTTCCTTGACTACGCGAACGCTTTTTGATACATTGACAGAAAACAGTGTTTAAAACATGTTTTTTTGTTACTCCTCGGATAATACAGAGGTAATAAAACGACATACAATTTGCCAGTCACATTTTTTTAAGAAAACTATTTTAATGGTTGAGTTTTTTGAAAAATAGTTATTTTTATACGTTTGATTACTGATTTTGATAACGCACTTAAAGATAACCAGGTTTTTGTTACATGTTGTATATCATGGTGTAAAAAATTCATATTTTACCCTTGTAATAAAGGAGATTTGATATATCTTTAATATAATTTAAAGTGGAGATTGGCACTTGACTGTCTGGAGCTGCTGAGTAAGTTAAGGTTAATAACAAGAGCTATACTATATTTTTATAAGCTCCGCATACTCTGTGTGCCATAGGCCCGGGCTAAATATAGGCAAAATCATTTTAACCCCCCCCCCTGGGGTAGATCTTTATTTAATTTCGCTACCATGTTCAAGGGGGAGTAGATTTGGCCTCCGGTTTCCTACACTCACCAGACGAAACGCGGAAGCTGAGCTTCTACTTCACGCCGGTATTCTGTGAGGTCGTGGTACCATCCTGTTTTGAGCCGGCCTATACGTGCAACAGCAAAGCTGCCGTGTGGCTCTACTACTGCATTTTGATCATGTTCGTGGCTGTATAGTCTATGATCCCCTTGCCACCACTAGTTAGGAAAAAAACCTCTGTAATTGTAATGAAAACATTTAGAAACAGCATGGTATCGAATACTTCATTCCAAGGGGTTATTTTCAATCATCTAAACTTTAGTAGTTTAATAACCCGTATCAAACAAATGGTGCCTAGTAAGTATTTTAAACATTTTGATAGATAAGGTCTGTATATTTTCGGGAAGTTTGTTGTAAAAGCATATACGAGGTGTATGGAGGAATTACAGATTCTTTAGAGTCGAGAAACTACTATAATGAATTTGTACTTGTTCTTAGTATTTACAGAATGTAAAACTCTATTTTAAATGCAAGAAGAAATGTTACAAAAAAAGTTATGCAAACAAATGCTTCTTTCCTGCAATAGGTTGAAAATAGACCGAAGTGATACTAATTTATATAAATGTCGGACGTTTAAATACCATGTAGCTTGAAGCTAAACTCAAGCCGTAAATTATGCACCACACGAGTAATTTGAATTATATTCCTTTCGGCATCACTCACTCACAGAAATTGTAAAATAATTTTAATCACGTGCTCGGGGGCGATGTAACATCGTACGAGATCTGAGCAATAAAATATTTCGAGGATGTACGGAATTTGCCGACATGCACTGCAGCGCGGTTCATAACTCTTTTAGAAATGAAGGTAGGCCTGTGGGGTGTATGTAGGCTGTAATTTAACTTTTATAAACAACATTTAAAATCACCCAGTCCGATCCGAAAACGACGCAAAAAGACGTAAAACGTACGTAGACTTCTAATATAGCATGCAAAAAGGCGCATTGATATTAGTGGGGTGGTAGGCTGCCTCTTCGATTTCATCTCGCAGGAATCAGAAAATGGTGCGGCCACACGTTGCCTCTTAGAATCCTGTTCGAAGGAACCACAAAATGGTGATGCTAATGGTTCCAAGGTTCGAATCCAGAAACGGATTATCACTATATGGTTAGGGTGTCGATGTTGCCTTTCCTATCCGGAGAGAAGGAACCAGCGAATGGTGAAGCTAAGGTCCTGCGTTCGATTCCCGGGTCAGGCCAAATAAATTATGGAATTTTACTATATGTGCACTGTATGCGTGGTTCTCCATAACCAATACAAGATGACGAAAGTGGCACGTGGCCGGTTTTTGGGCAATGCACTTGTTAGGACCTAATTTACTATGTCAGCTGGCAAGGGTAGGAGCGTGAGCTGTAGTAGGAAAAAAGGCAACGAATGAGAACAGCTCATGCTAGGAAAGAAAGAAAAATGCACTTACTTGGGCGTTGATCTTCTGGCAGCCTTTTGCTCAGGGCTTGAGGCCGATGGTGCTACGTTGCAGCTGTGGTGGTGCGCGACGATAAATTGTACTATGCAAAGCGGTCACTATTAGATTGTTCTGTGGCGCGACTGCCACATAGGTGCGCCTACGGGGCGCGGCGGCGGCACCTCGACGACTTTGAATGACCGGTGGCGTGTTCTCGACCTTTCACTTTTCGGCCAGCGCGTCTTATTGGTTGCCCAAAATGATGCCACCATATCTGGCCTTCTATTGGACATGCCCGTATAGGAAGAAGGCGGAAGTGATGAAGAAGAAATACTACCACCTAATAAAATCCACAAAATATGCGTTTTTAGCTTAACCAGACCTGTCTGTGGGTACACGAGTAGACTCTGTCCAGTAATGGCTTACACGTTACGGTATACATATCCTAAAAGAGTTTAGTTCTATAGAGCGGAAATATGAATAAAATCGCCGAAATTTTCAATTCCACGAGAGCAAGGCCGCAGTCGGTCGCTAGTTGTGATACGAGTATGATCTTTTAATAAAATAACAAAAAAGAGAATACCTGCGGAGATTTTTTCACCGTTTCTTCTCTCGGTAGAAGGCTCAAAGGTACTTCATTTTGAAACGGTAGAAGATTTTATGAAAATTTTAAGCTCGTGCGTCGAAGAAATACACGCATTTTAAAAATTGTTTATAATTCATTTTAAAAAAAATCGAACATATTGACTGCGACATTGCGGGCTGTGAGTTTGATTCCCGCAACACGTATTGGCATGGCTAATAAATAATTATTCAATGTATGGATATGTTTGTTTCTATACCTACAGTTTATAGATGTAAAACTCCAAGTAAAAACTTGGCAAAATAATTTAATTGCAAGTGCGGTATTATTAACTCCCGTTACTAACCCACAAGGTAAGCGTGACAATTATGGCAAATATCTAACTTATACATCTATCTATAAAGAAGGTCTATAGTTCATTAGTGTGCTCAGAAACGAGAATAAAGAGCTTATGAACCATTGCCAAGAAGCTTAAATTACGTAGAAGTCATCACCATGCGTATTAAACAATCAATCAATATATTCTTTATTATACGCCAATACATACTACACTGAAAACAAAATGAAATAATTTTTACAAAAGGTAAAATAGGCGGAGTTATCGCTTAGGAAGTGATTTTATCTAGACAACCTTTTTGTGCAAAGAACCGTTGTTTACAGCGAATTGTGAATATGGAAAAGGCGCACACAGTAAACTTAACAGCGATGTAAAAGCAATAAATAAATAAATAAATATTTTATTTTATGGAATAAGGGTGACAAACAAGCACACAGTCCATCTTATGGTAAGTTGATACTGTGACCCATCATAGACATCTACATTTTTCATCGATTAAGAATCAGAATGCAGATGCGTTGATGACCCTGAGGACTTAGATGGAATGCCTCGTTTTCATTAAAAATGTTCTCCGGTTCTCTGCTTTCCCCATACTAAACACAGCAGCATCAAGCTGCTATTTTACGCTGGTATTCTGTAAGAGCGTAGTCTTTCCCCGGTCGAACAGACCCATTCGTGCTACAACATAATATAGCTGCAGCGTGACTATACCACGTACAGAAACATACATAAACATACATAAAACAAAGTATTAAATAAACGAAGCTCGATTAAATTATAAGTAGTTAAGTAATTTTATTTAGGACTAGACTCACACGAGCCCTGCGAGTCCGGCAACGCGTTCACTGTAACCGAATAATCGAAATCGAATTAGTTACGGGGCCGAACCAAACGTGACTTTGATCTACCAAAGTAAAATCAGAATGCCGCTAATGTATGCGCGTGCCTGGTACGTGACACGGACGGACACGGACACGTACTCGTATGCACGAGCCACAGCACGCACACAACGATACTTGCTAAGTCGGAAAGATCTGGCCGAGTCGTGGACGGCCACCGCCGTGCTACGCAATTACTTTTGTTTGACACTTAGTTGACTTTTAGTAAAATTTTGCTAGTAGAGTTTTATTTTTGTAAAATAAATTAAAATATGGGTTTCTCTAAATAAATAAGCTTTTTATTAATAGGTTATATTACGATATCTATATATAAATACGTACCTCATAAGTGCATTAATTATCTTATTATATCACATCAAATTAATTTTCAACGTTAAATCTGAGCTGGCACCATATGCTCAGTGTTAATTTACTCGCATTTTAGTAATTTGGCATTTGTTGTAATGTAAAGCTGGAATTTTTTTTTCGACAGACATTGATTCTTTGAGAGGGAACTAAAGAAATGATTAACAAATATAATGCATAGATACGTATCCGTATGCATTATGTTTGTAAATATTATAACTACTTATAAAACTAAATGAGACTTAGCTGTTAAATAAAAAGACAGTGACAACCCGGCATTTAAGTCTCACGTGGCGCGGAAGTTATCCTACTATTCTGGATAGTACACGTAAATGACTTTAGTTTTTACGTAGACAGTGTAAAGTCGAGACACGTTTCAGCTAATGGAAAAAGGCACTGGCTGAATAGAAATAAGCGTGAGTTTGCAATAATACGTGTAATTGCTCTGTGACTGGACAAACTTCTGTGAGTTTATAATAAAGGTGACAAATTAGCATACAGCCACCTGATTATAAGTGGATGCTGTGGCCGATAGACATTTACATTTGTCTTTGTTAAAAAGACAAATTTTAGATGCGTTGTCACCCCTGAGGACTAAAATGGAACGTCTCGTTGCCAGTAAAAGGAAACACAGCAACATTAAGCTAATATTAAACTTACACTGTTATTCTATAAGAGCGTGATCCTACCCCAGTTGAGCCGACGCATTCGTGCTACAACTATAATATAACAGCAGCTTGGCTTCACCACGTATTAAAATTGTGTGCGATTGTGTCACTGTTGGGAACTCAGGTTGGATTTCGTGGTAGACTTCGTTTGACCTCTGACGTTTGGTTACGCCCTTCTTTCCAAATACATCAGTATCGAAAATAAATGGATTTCCTTTTTGTTTTAACATCTTATTCTAAGTTTTAAAATATTTTAGTAATAAAATAATAAAATGTAGTGGTCATTACCCCCGGCAAGCGATTTTCATCAAGTTGAACGTAGACGTTCATTTTTACAAATGAATGTACAGCGTCGTTTGTAAGGAATACTGAATCTGTATCTTGTAACTACTACAGCTTATTACAAAAAGTAGCTTAGATTTTGTCCCAAATTTAAACTGAAATTTGTTTCACGAAAGAAGTTCCGCGGAAATATGCGTACTGCTGCGCGTCATAGTTGATGCCGGCAATTCCCTAAAAATCTGGTATTGAGTGGCAGAAATAGGAGAGAACTCTCTACACTTAGTCGGTTAGGACTGGTATGTGCTCAAACGTTCGGGGTGCTTCAGTGGAAAAGGTCCCATAAAAAGGCGTTCAGGACCGCGACCGAGACAGTACTGAATTGGCGATATCATCGAAGCTTCGGAGCGAAATAAAGTGAACTAAAGTGATCAATGTGATTAATTATTAGTGTGTTTTAAGTTTTAATTGGTGTTCGGCAATTAAAGTGTCAATTTTGGTAATTTAATCGTCAGTTTTTATTTTCACGAACCCTAAGTTCGTAACAATTGCAAAATAAGAAATTTGCCAGTAAATGTGAATTTTTGCGAAGACTGCGGCATCACGGCTAAAAGGCTTCTTTAGTTTAAAGGCTCTTCTTAAACCATAGGTAAAGCCCAGAGTTACTAGCGTCAACCCCTTTCCAAGGGTCGCATAAGACTTCTGCCATGAATTCTTTCAGAGCCCTACGAAGGCCTTGTAACGAGAACTGCTGTAAGGCTGCAAAGATTATATGGCCAAACCTCGTGCAGTGGGCTGATGACTTCTTTAAACCATTTAAAACAAGCGCGGAGCATTGAATTATTACCATCCAACTACAGTGGGCTATCGACATCCTTCTTTCCTATCTGGTGAAAATCTTCAGAGCAAGTTTTGCATGGGGATATATTCCAGAACGATGGACAATTATCAAAATTCTATTTATACCTAAGGCTGGTAGAAAGGACTATGCTTTACCAAAGTCCTTTGGACCCATAAGCCTATCTTCTTTTCTCCTTAAGACATTGGAAAATGTTATAGATATAAGGGATGTAGCTCTAGCTACGAGGCCCATACGTTACAACCACTATGCACACCGCAGAGGCAAATCTACGGGAACAGAACTAACCTTTGGCATTAAAAGGGTCGAGAAAGCACTGAAGGATAAAGAAATAGCTCTTTATGCCTTTCAGATATTGAGGGCGCCTTAGACAGTAGCCCCACATCACTGGTGACGTCGATGCTCTCAAACAGAAAGGCAAAAATAGCGCTGTTTCAAACTTTGATTGAGTTTGCAACTACAAGAGTCTGCCCACAAAGAGGTGTTTTGTGACTCTTTCGGTTGACCAACTATTGTACAAACCTAGGCAAGTGCAAGGCAGACCTACGCACTGACAAACTGTGTTATGCTGGTGACCTTGTGATCATTGCGAGGGGCTTTTGCCAAGTACTTTATCGTCAATCATACAAAGAGCCCTAATCATCATAAATAACTGGTGTAGGGATGACAATTTATCAGTTTATGCTGATAAAACTGTTATAAAACTGTTACGAGCTTAGGGTTCATGACATTAAAAACAGCCGATTGAATTACCAAAATCGACACTTTAATTACCGAACACCAATTAAAACTTAAATCATACTAATAATTAATCACAAATAACACTTTAGTTCAATTTATTTCGCTCCAAAGGTTTGCTCGTATTGCCAATTCAATACTGCTCCTCGATCGCGGTACTCAACGGCTTTAAATAGGCCTTTTCTACCGAAACATCCAGAATATACCTGCAAATACCGGCCGACCGACCGGGTGCAGAAAGTTCGAGTGTGGGGCTTTCTAGAAAGCTTAGTTCCTCTGTTCGATAATAGATGGCGCTAGTGCCACCAACTGCGGCGCGCAACACTGCCCCCTCCTAAGACATGCTCGTCCCGAGTATTATCGGCCCCATAATAACGTGCCAGTTGATCGACATGGATGATCTTAGGAGTACCTCTTGCACCTTTCTGAAACGGCTCCGCAACGTCAAGGGCTGTCCTGTCCCATGGTTCACCAACAATGTACAATTTCAATTCACTTCTATTACGATTCTGAGATTCCTTTACAGCCACACAACTTGTACATTTGTGACACCAATCCTCGACATCGTCACGATAATGGACGCAATTTCCAGTCAAATATTCCAATATGGTGGCATTAATTTGAGAGAATCATGCTTTTCACACGGTCAATTGTACGTCCAACCTCAGGATATATGAACCTAAATCTTGATCAGATTTAAGATCCAGAAGGGTATCATTGGATACACGAACGTGTTGCGTTCTCTTTTTTTTTCAAGTTTTGAAATATCGTGACAAAAAGATGGGTCGTAATCTCTCGAACGCTGACAGCCAAATTGGCTCCGCTTGGCAAGATTGTCCTCTCGGTTTACGTTGGACTAACCAGTTTGGACAGTGTTTCCTAGTTAAACGTATTCATCAACAACTTCAAGCGTAGTTCACCCATCAACTATCGGCATTATTTATTAATTTATTTTTTATAGAATAAGGGTGACAAATGAACCCACTGTCCGCCTGATGGTGAGTGGTTGCTGTAGCCTATAGAGACCTACATCTATCTCCATCGATTACGAATCAAAATGCAGATGCGTTGTCAACCGTGAGGATTAAGATGGAATGCCTCATTCCCATTAAAAGGTTCTCCGGTTCTTTACACTCACCATACGAAATACAGCGGCGTTCAGCTGCTATTTCACGCTAGTATTCTGTGAGAGCGTGGTGGACCCATTCGTTCTACAACTATACTACTAATATAGTTGCAGCATGGCTCTACCACGTCTATACACTCTGCAAATCCTTGATTTTTTTTTCTTTTGAAGTCGATATTGAACGTGAATATTAATAGTCAATTATGATTCGAAGATTTTGCTTTGTCTGTGATGCTGCTTTTCGATATCAGTCCAAAAATTTCAATTGTGTTAATTCGGAAAAAAATATATTATATGTAAGATATTAAACCATGCATTGGTTAAGGCTTAAATAATGGCTTTTCAATATCAGTCTGGAAATTTAAATTGTGTTAATTCAGAAACAGGAACATTCTATGTAAGATTTTAAACCACGCTTTGGTTAAAGCCAGCCTTTGCGACGCCCTCGCGAGGATATCATGGATTGTCTCTTATCGAAGCTTCTAGACTCAGAGACGGAATATAAACCAGCTTTAACTATGGTGATAATTTTGCTTTTATATATTTTTTTACCTATTATTAATTTTTACAATGATAAATGTAAGTACTTTTGTATTTGTAAAAGCAATATCCTGCTGTGAGTTAGAGATAAATTTCTCTTGAAAAATCTCTCAGGAAATTACTTTCTAAGCAGTTGAGTATTCTAAGTAAATTTACGTTCTTTGTTTATGCCTTTCTGTTAAAATTTAAGACATTTAAGTTTCTTATAAGACCCGGTACATACGCAGTAGTATAATAAGTATACGGCGGTCACACTCCCGGCTGCCAAGTGTGGCAACTATGGCAAATAGCTCTTCTACGAGACAATCTCTGGGAGAGGCCTATGTTTAGGAGGGAACTTTTATAGGCTGTCGTAGTAACGATATGTTAACCAATTAGACAAAAGAAAAGCTTTATTAAGTTTATGTGTAAATCCTAGCAACAAGTGGATATAACCATGTTCATCAGTGACCTTTTACGAGATGATAATTAAGATGAAAAAAGCATTGTTTATAATAATACCAATGAGATTTTTGTGCTATTTAGCTATTTAGGTGCTGTTGAGGTACAGCGCGTTTACTTCAGAGTTTATAACTTTTTATAGATTGTGTGCTCGCTTATCAACCTTATATCTATAAAAAGATTTTTATATTTTTAAACGTCATAAAACCAAGAAATCAACTGCATTCCGTATAATTTTGTCTTTTACACCTCTAATTTTTCTTTTCTTACGGAAAACATCTGTAAGGTAACATGGCTTGTGATTGGATACCTTTCATCGCTTCACTACATTTTGTATGCAAGCTGCGACTCGAAAGTGAATATTAAGCAAGATGTAACTGTGTCGTTTGATTAGACATTGTCTCCTTGACTCCTTTTTGTTTAAGGAAAATTTCTACAAAATTGTATTTTTAACATGATTACATTAGCTTCGCGTGTATATATCTATCTATCTATCTATCTATTTATCTACCTCTCTATCTATCTATAATGTAATATTTATATGTAATTTTCAACAATTTTTAGACGGTAGATAGTCTTAAAACTTTTCAATCGTCTCAAGAACCGATGATTATACAATATTTTTGTAACTTTATCTTAGTATCACCAGAATAACCTCACCAGAATAAAATAAAATAATTATCAGAATCATCACAGCACATCATCCATGTGTGTTGTTTAAGTATTTTAAACTCTTATATTTTATAAAAAAAAAATACTATGTGGTAGAATTTTTCTTTTTCTGTTCTAATTCCTAATTCCTACCGTAAAGCAGGAGTGCGTTTACTACTGTGTTTTAAGCTGAATGGTGAAAGAATGTTGAGAGAGCTCATATGACTATAGACTGTGTGAGGCATACCGTCTTAGTCCGAAGAGGTGTGGTATTCGTAGGATTCTTTGTTGAAGTTGGTCACGGGTGGCCAAGGAATACAGTTACCACTTACCATCAGGATCCTTATAAATTAGGTACCTAAGTTTGTTTGTCACATAATTTTTATAAAATAAATCAATTCTAAATGGTTTATGTCAACTGATGAATTGGAATAAATAATGGTCATTAAAAACGTTATGTCAAATGGTAGATAAAGAAAGTTGCTGAGTGGTGGCGTAGGAAGCGACTATGGAAATTACGGACAATGAAAGCACCGTCAAAAGTGCGAGAGATCTGGTATTTCGATCATCAGCCTGGCAAAATTATGGCAGAATTTTCCTTTGTCGGGAGAGTATCATAACCAGCCTTGGATTTTAGGTTGACTGATAAGAGGAAGAAAGTAATATGACTAATTTTGTTCTAAATTCTAACCTCACCTAACGTGGTGCACTTTATCTAATAGTAGATGGACAAAGCTGAAGTCTGAATAATAACAAAAATCTTCTCAATACTAAATATATCTGACAATCACCATCATCATCATCATCAGTCCACAAAAGTTCTTACAATAAGAGCCTGTCTCATTAAAAGAAGGATTTGGCTGTAATAGTCATGATTCAAACGGATTCGGTATTGCAGTACCAAACGCCTCGTAACTTTGTCACTGCTGTCCGTCATCAGTCTTGGTAAGCGACATTCCTCCTTGTATTGCAATTCTCCTGATTTTTTTGTGAGGGGATGACATATAAACTAAATGAAATAGAAACTCCGAAAAAAGAGGAAAGAGGTAGGGAGATAAGTATAGATGTGGCGGCGAGATTGATAGAGTTTCACTCGAAATGCTAATGGCTAAGAGGAAGTGGTGGCAGGCCTTCTGTTCACCTTCTTTAATATATACATTATATTTCCCAGCATATATAATTATATACGCTGGGAACTGAAGCGGGTACCGGTAGACTGGTGAGAAGCATTGATAGTCCCAATTTATAAAGGAAAAGAGTCGCAGCAGGACCGTAAAAACTACCGTGATATCAGCCTTCTTAGCATTCTGGGAAAACTGTATGCTAAGGTACTAATTGAAAGGGTTATGAAAGAAACTGATGGAAAAATTTGGGATGTGCAAGCGGGATTTAGAAAGGGAATGGGATGTACAGATCAAGTATTTTCCATGGGCATGATCGCGCAGAAGTTTTTGGCCAAAAACCAAAACGTTTTTTGTGCGTTCATGTACTTGGAAAAGGCCTATGACAGATTGGATAGGGATGTGCTATGGCAAACACTGAACTTATTTTAGTTGAGCGCTGGCTTGATACGGGCGTTGGAGTCTCTTTATAGGGACTCTAGTGCTTGTGTCAGGATCAACGGGATTTACTCGGACCGGCTTGGCATCCATAAAGGTGTCGGACAGGGCTGTATGGATTATTTATTTATGGACAGTTGTTTGGGAAATTTGAAAGTTGAAGAATGCGGATTAGGAATGGGTGAGTTAACCGTCAAATGCCTTTTGTACGGCAATGATCAAGTTATTCTTGCGTCGTCGGCGGCCGAGTTGCATTAATGAACAGATCATTGAAAGAAAGGGGTATGGAAGTGAACACAAGTAAGACGAAAGTTATGGTTTTTGAAAGAGAAGATTCCTTGATCTAGCAAGTAGATGAGTTTGTATATTTGGGTTGCGTATTAAACAGGGATGGGAGATATGATAAGGATATAGAACGATGAGTGAACGCAGGAAATAGAGTAAATGGGTCCCTACATTCCATTGTCAAGAGTCAAAATGTGTCAAAAAAGGCCTGTATGGCAATTCACAGTGCTGTGCTGGTCCCTACTTTAACGTACGACAGTGAAAGTTGAGTGTAGCAGAAGAAGCACGAGAGTAGAAAAAACGCAGTAGAAATGCGGTCGTTAAGGAGTATGTTAGGGCCGAATCTGAATGACAGGGTGCGAAATTGTGTGATAAGAGAAAAGTGTGGTTTACAAGATGGTGTTGGGACCAGCATTAAGAAAGGAATGCTTCGGTGGTTTGGCCATGTGGAAAGAATGAATGAGGAAAAAGTGACAAACAAAATTTATGTTGCAGAAGTGAATGGCTGAGTCGGAAAGGGATGTCCTAGGCGACAATTTATTGACCAAATTGGCGATTTATTGAAAACAGGTCAAACTAGGAGTACCCTTAAGCGATGAGCACGTATGCGTAGGTATATGGATGTGAAGGAGGCGAGGGAGATGTGTCAGGATCGTACCAAATGGTAGTCTGTGGTCTCCTGCCTACCCCTCTGGGTGACAGGCGTGAGCGTTTACGTATATGTACGCAAAAATGATTATTCAATCAACGGAAAACACTTTGATGTTTGAGTTCTCGTTTTTTTAACCAATAACTATACTATATTTTCGACACTATGAAAGGCATGCTAGTTAGTAAATAAGATCTTTAATCACTACATTTTTATTTAGATCCCTTATTTGCTGATATTAAGCAACAAATCTTCAAATTAGTTACTTTTGTCCATAAAATGACGCACGCCTTCTTCGAGCCGGACAAAAAGGAAGTTTCGCTCTAATAATTTTCATAATTTTTATATAGAACATAATCGGTCTACTAGAAGCAGTTTTTTTTACAACACTGAGGTTTCTGTCACATGGTGTGAAACATGGTGATGAAATTAATGAAACCACTTACGAGGAAATATTGGTTAATTAATGAAAATCTTCCTGAGTCGATTAATGCTAAACAAAACCACTCTATTATTCTATTTTTATCCGGCACATCCATCAGAAAATACGTATAAATATGAATGACGATTTGAAAAACATCACATGTTACAATACATGTGGTATTTTTCAAATCATCATTCACTCGGGCCTACAATTTTTTCTACGGAGAATGGCGGCACATGTGGGTTTTTTTTACACGAATCGATAGGTAGACGTCCATAGAATATTAAATGATAGTACCTAATCTTAAATCAGGAAAAGATGTTACATGTGAGGTTTCAAAAATCATCGATTCAAATATGCTTGCTTGAGGAGAGAGAGAGCGCTAAAAGCAATTTAACGGAGGAAATTCTCGCTTTTAATAGATGTGGTAACTTTAATAGATTTTATAGAAAACAAGAGAATTACCACGCTAACTATTACACTTGCCAAACTTTTTGAAATTTGATCTGGTGCATGATGGATCGATATTGGACTATCTCCAGTAAAACAATCTAATCGCTTACTACAAACGCGTAATGGCGTTTTAAGTTATAAATAACAATTTTTATAGTATTTTGCGCTTTGTAGTGCTTCAAACTAAACTTTAAAATCAAGTATGGAAAGGCGAAGTGCACCATTATGTTAATACCTAGCGCATTTTGAATATAATGTAACAGGTTGGTAACAAGTTATAGTAAGAACGTGACGCCCGTAACTACAATAATTAAACCTGTACTGTGTGCCATCTGCACAGCATTAGTAAAAGTAAAAGTAAAGTAACAGCTATATACACGTCCCATAGCTGAGCATAGGCCTGCCACCATTTCTGAGAGGGTTTTGGGAAAAGCAAATGCCCGCAGCGCTGCCCCAATGTGTATTGACGAACTTCACATGTCTTCGAAATAATTTTTCTTATTTCTCAGACATGCAGGTTTCCTAGTGTTTTCCTTCACCGCCGAGCACGTGGTAAATCAGCACTTAAAATTGCAATTAACAATTTTATTGGTGCCGTTGGGGACCGATCCCGGGTTGCTCGCGTACTTGGAAATTTACTGCGAGCGCTTAGCCCTGAGCTACCACAGTTTTCATTGTAGTATTCTTGTGCAGAATAAGTGCTAAGGTAGAATTCATAATTTAAAAAAGGAACACAAATTCTCATTTTTCCTTGGACGCATAAATAATATTAAACAATATTACACACAGTGATAAAGTAGAGGCAAAGTTACAGCGGTCTGCCGCCCTATTGGCACAGCAGTTTGTTAACGTCAACATTGAAAGGTTGAGCAAGGTTCCTGTTTACAGCACCCATCGTTCGGTAACGTGTCGCAACGCTTCCCGCTCGCGCAGTCCAAACATTTGATAGATTAGGCTTGCGACATTGTTGCAATACGACTCCCATCTTAAGCCCGTACGTTAAAGTTCGCTGATAGATATTAGACCGAGGATTTATATTTACTACTATCTCAAGCTTAATCTTAATAAATAAATATTTATTATAAAAATGGCAAGTTTGTGACAAGTAGAGGGACCTTTTTAAGTACTATTTTGATTTAAAACCTATCTTTAACAATATATAATAATAACTGTGACTGAATGTTATATATCAAACCATAAAATTCCAAGGCTGCGGATGGGCTTGTTTCATTTGTTGGAGGAGAAGGACCTTAATTTTCAATCTTGGCGGGCGGTTGCTGTATGAGGAGCCTCATCATACCGTTGCTGGTCTGCGATTACAGCGATCGACCTCAGGATATTCGAATGCTCAACCTCAAATCTACATTGTTAGCCGATATAGTAAATGGATTATGATCTTTTAATGCGACTTACGAAAAAATATGTTTCTTAATAGTAATTCATCATCATCATCATCATTACAGCCCTTCACAAGTCCACTGCTGAACATAGGCCTCCCCCAAGGTATGCCACAA
>DWHP01002379.1:0-14531 GCA_018247895.1 Parnassius honrathi
AAGATCAAGATTGACATTTTCTGGAAAGATCTCCTCGCTCTGTTTCCCGACACTAGATGGCGCTAGGGGCATCAATTTAGGCGCGCAACAGTATTTTTTTTATTTACCACAATGTTTGTAATCTACATAATGTTTATTTGATAGGACGCAGGTGGAATGTGCGTTCGCCTGTCACCCTTACTTAAAAAAAAACTGCTATAGTTGCTATGTTTGCAAGTCGAGTTGATGCCGGTGTACTATTTAGTTCTTTGGTGGAGTCTTAACAATGCCCACAAGACGAGATTTGATACTTTAATAACCTCTATTGAAAGAATGTCCATTACAAGTAGCCCCTGTACAGCGGATACAGAGATCTTTCTAATGGAGATTAATACGTTGTACTCATAAATATAATGTAGTGTCTCTTGGCTCTCGCGGTCGCTCCTAAGTACAATTGTTACAAATTGCTCTTTAAAAAACCTAGCTAGGTCCTCCACGCGTTTGCGTTTGTTAGAACGCGTCGTGTAAAAAATATTTATGATGTTTTCTATGTGCAGACTACTCCCTCTAAATGAAGAGACTAAACGTAGAAATCATCATGAATAGAAAACAGGACTCGTTCTAACAAGTAGATCCATGGTAGTTTAAGGAAGTCTTGTTTTATCCGAATAGGGGCCATAAGTACCTAAATGGTCTTACAGAAAAAATAAAAACCTCACATAATTAATTTTTTCATTAATTCTGCAATTTTTAAAACTTGGTAACACCGTCGTCGGTGACAGTATACTTAGAGATTTCAATCAACTAACGATCTAAAAAGAGAATATGTAACCTGGGGTCAACAGAGGTCAAAGTAGTGACCTCTAGATGTTGTTACGTGACGGCTGACTATAACTCCGCGCGTATTGCCATTTATATTTCATTTAAATTTTTCTTTTATTTACTTCCCGAAAAGGTTAATATTAAACAGAATCGTATCACGACACCTAAAAGCACCTTCAAGATTTTTTAAAAAATTGTACATATAACAATTTAACTCGTATATTTAATCTAATCCACTGTGCTTTACCATCTTCGGATTATCACTCACCATCAAGCGGTGTGGTGGTGAAGCATGTACTTTACCAATTTTTAAAAAAATCCCGTGTTGCGTAAATTTAAGGTCACCCTACCTTTGCATAATACTCGGCCTGCTCATTGTCATTCGGATAATGTACTATGATGTCGCTCGCTGCGCATCCGACGACCGCCTGCCCTCATTCACCGACATCAACAAATCTATTACACATCGCAAAATTTCATTTGCAATGCGTAATTGTGAATAGTTATTGTGAGGGTATGGAATAGATAGCCTAAAATGACGGTAGGGTTCACATACGTCCTAATTTTGTACAGATCGCTCATTCTTGATAGTTTTTTTATAGAATAAGGGTGACAAACGAGCACACAGTCCATTTGATGGTAAGTGGACTGAGGCCCACAGACATCTACATTTACCCTCAGTTAAAAATCAAAGTGCAATTGTGTTGTCACTCCTGAAGACCAATATGGAATGAAATGAATGATTTTTATTCAATATAGATTATTGTATAATACTTATTCAGTCATTTTTTTAAACATATTTCAGTTTACAATAAATTTATTTTGTACAATTTATGAATGAATTATTATAGAACCAGCGTGGTGGCGATCACCTCATTCCCGGGGGCTATTTTCATTTATTTATTCATTTATATTATAATAACCCTCTTTGTACAATTTTTCCTTAATAAAACATTTAAACTTGTTTAATGACAAATTTTTACATTTTCTGGGATTTTGTTGTAAAATCGTACACATTGCGCCGTAAATGAACTACTCTTTTTCAATGACAAGGGGTTTTGGTTCTTTACGTTTACCATACGACACTCAGCAGGATTAAGCTGCTATTTTACGCTGGTATTCTCTAAAAGCATGGTTCTTCCCCGGTGGAGCCGACCAATTCGTGCTACAACCATAATATATAGCTGCAGCGTGGCTCTACCACGTAAAATTCTTCAATATAGTCTATAAACAATACTTATTGAAAGTTACTCTTACGTTTTTTTTCCACTGGTTCCGAAAATACCTACGCCCTGGGAAGAACCAGCAAGAAACCCAGCGGAAGGATTTCCAAAAAGAAAAATAATATTTAACAATCATTTAATATAATTAACAATACGAAATCAATTAGGAATAGCTTGGTAGCGATCACCTTACACTAACACGCACAAACAACGTTAATCCTCTGTCAGTCGCTTGCCAGACTGTTGGAGCTGCGCGGAAAAGGAAGCGGAAGCGGCCAGTAAGGGAATCGAACCGGTTACCGCTGTAACGCATACGGCAAGCCGCACGGTGAGTCACCGGCGGCGCCGGTTATTGGCGCGTTTTCTCCGATAATCGATAATGTATCGGTGATGCGAACGTTTTCTATCTCCAAGCCTGTTGAGAATTTCGACAGAGACAGAATTGAAGAAACATTCCCAACCTTGTCTGATAACGATCACTGCCGGTATTAAACATACATTCTATACGTTTTTTTTATGAGAGTGAAGATAAATGAGCATATGCGGCTCATTTGATGGTATGGACAAACAAGCACACAGCCCACCTAATGGTAAGTGGTTGCTATTGCCCATAGACATCTACATGTCTATCCTCGATTACGAATCAAAATGCACATTCGTTGTGTCACCCGTGAGGACTTAGATGTGTAATGCCTCGTTTCCAGTAAAAAGGGTTTTGCCACCAGTAAAAAGAGCATGTCAGAGAAACTGCCTGCCAAAGTAAAGTGATATGTACTAATGTAATGTAATGTTTCTTTGTTTGATTCCAAAAACATTTTATCAAGCTTTCTGTTTGCTTAATTGGAAACAAAACTACAGTGCCACAAAAACAAAACGCTATACAGGTATGTATTTTTATCCCATAAATAAAATACACTTTCAACTGTAAAATTATGAAAGACATGGAATTACTCAATTCGTACATATCAGTACAGTGAACCCTTTAAGTACAACTATAACGAATGTTCGGTGATTTAGCCGAACATTCGGCTGAATACGAATATTCGGTAAAGCTGCCGAATATGCCGAATACCGAATATGAAACGAATAATCGACTCATCTCTAGTTATTTCACGGTATTCTGTGAGAGCGTAATCCATCCCCAGGCGAGCCTAAAAATTCGTGTGAAAAAGGGGACACATACTTGAACGTATTTGTCCAAACAAACAAAAAATAAATAAAACCAGATACATTTACCTTCTCGTGAAACGTGAGTGATCGCGCGGTGATGATTTTACCGTCCATGCTTAAAATGATTTTACTATCGCAAATAATAATTAAATAAGTGCACAGTGATGTTAAAAGAAATAGAATTAAACTAAGTATCTAATTTTTTTTCCAATAGTAAAAAATATTTTGAAGAATTTTAGGTAAAATGTCTTGAATTATAACATCTCTATCTCAACCTACATAAAAACAAAGAAAAATTAAACTTAAGTGTGGCTTCTGATAGGCTGCATTGAAGGCTTAAAATAATCCACTACCCCTTATCATCCCGTGTGTATAGTAAGAGATGAAAGTAGGGAACTGTAATAGAAGACTGAAGCATATCTTTCTAGTTCTTACCAGAGAGTGCCTACCAGACGGGACTCTTATAAAAGATCATAGAGGAGGAGTCCTTACTGCGGTAATGTAGATGTCTATGGATTACATCGTCCACAAATATCAGATGGACTGTATGCTCATTAGTCACCCCTATATGAAAAAAAATTTATTGAATAAAGGCAATGGACCATGGCAACAAATTAAAATCCGGTAGACCGTATGCCCGTTTGCCACCTTTACATCCATAAAAAAGGTTCCTTAATCATCGTACACTGCGACGGAAGTCGAAAACCCATTTTCATCATCTCTATCGTTGGCGGTCCAGTATCGTGATTTACGCGAAATTTCTGCTTCGCACGACTGCACTAGAATTTACCGTAGCCAGCGGTGTTCCAGACAGGTTCGACTTGGCACCATTAAGGAACTACTCCTTTCCAAAAAGCACGAAAAAGACACCTGCAATTCGCCTGGTGTCACACGAATTTTTCGGCTCGCCTGGGGAAGGAGTACGGTCTCACAGAATACCGTGAAATAACTAGAGATGAGTCGATTTTAATGATTTTTTTTTATTTATAAGCTGGTGCTTCTCGTCTGGCCCTATATAAATTTGATCAAGATCTGGTATGTACTTTTTGAGTAATGCTTTGGGTATTTTTAATAGACTCCGAATACAATTGCAGTCGGTTTTACAAAAATTTTAATTTTACCACTTGCATTGTGTTAATACTAGCACAGACAACTAACGTGAATGACTTAGTAATGTTCATAACTATCAAGGGAAGGAGGTATCGAGAGCAACGAAGCCCCGCGCGACCCAAATCGGTGGCATTTTAATCGGATACTCCACTCGACGATACCTACGGACTATTTTCCAGTCAATCGTGCACACCGGCTCTAGGCCACTAGCCAATATACGGGCAATCGAGCGTTATTTTCATGACTCACTTTTAAAAAAGATGCAATTTCTCTATTCAATTCTGGTGATGATGATGATTTTTTTCTCGTTCGTTTTAACCGGAGACATTTCATAGAACAAGACATTTCATACACGTCAGGGGTGGGAACGCATTTTCATTTTCATTCATAATTGAGGTCACTGACGCGATCACCTACATCTACGTAGGTGTCTATGGGCCACAGCAATCACTTAAAATCAGCAGGACTGAGTGCTCGTTTGCCAGAACCATGTAATAGTTCTTACTGGGAAGATGCTTTTTCAAGTTGTTCCAATGCTGTACAATGCTCAAAAAAATAACAAATCTGTTGTTGCGAAATCACCCTCAAGCATAGCGAGTATGACTGGGGTAGCGAACCTTTATCTATCGACGTGCCATTTTTCTAAAGAAATGTTTAATTAGGTAATAGACGTGCCGTAAAATAATTTTGACTTTGTGATTATTGGGAAAATAATAGCACTAAATACTATCGACTCAAAACTTTTTATTTATTACAAAAAATAAACAAAAAGTTTTGAGTTGAGACATTTATTATTATACACTGCAAAATACATTTTGCATTGTATAATAATAAATGTTTCGGTTATACGCGTACCTAATTTATATTAAAGTAACCTTAGTGTGATTTCTGGTGTTGCCTATTAGATGACAAATATATATTGGGGTTGTAAAATCGTAACAGAAATGAACTTTTAAATAAGTAGTGCCAACGAAATTGACCATTATGTTACGCGTAAACGAACTACGCATTTCTTGGGGGAAGCGTGGATTTGTGAAGGGCTGTAATGATGATGATGATGAAAAGAACTATGCGTCATTAGCAATAGTAGTCCACGAATTAATTAGGATCACTCGCATTCGTTTGTAATATAGTACTTCATTATGAACTTTGTGATTGGTAGCGTGCCCAAAATAATTTCTATGAAAACTAAAAACTTAAAAAAAACGCCGTCATAAAGGTCTAAAATTGCGTAGCGACCGCGACAGTTAAATCCGCTTAGAATTATTGTCAGAATCTTATAGTATTTTTTAAAAGTTATTGATTTTTAGTAATCAAAATAATGAGCAAGTAAATTACGGATATTGATTTTATGAATATATTCGAGTGATTCCTAATCATATAGATTAAGTAATTTAGTTGTAATTTTAACTATGGTGATTTTTACACAATCGTGTTTTGGAACAAGCAAAATGAATTTACCCATGTCAAAATTCCAGTTTCGTGAGTGGTGTCACAGTCCCATACTATTCGATGGAAGAGTAAAGTATAAAACTTGCTCAAACAATGGACTCCTTTAACAAATGTTTAAATTAAATATGTTATATACAACCGACTTCAATATAAGTAAAATAATTTGATGTTGATTTCTTCAAAACCGCTCGACCTGTTTCGATAAAATTTAAATAGGACCACTTGGGAAAGTACCCTTTGAAACAAAAAAGAATTTTCCAAATTGATTCAGGCGTGTTTGAGTTATCGATAAAAAATATTCCGATGAATTGATAACCTCTTCTTTTCTAAAGTCGGTTGAAAAACCAATTTAAGAAACATTATCTTTTCTTCTTAATTCTCTGCCCCTCCTTTAACTCTTCCTGTCGCTTTATAATCATTAGTATGTCAATTAAGTAAATATTGGCATGTGTATTAATTTACTTTTATATTTTAGATTATAATATTATTTATAGTGCACTCTACCTAGATTTTCCAGATCGGAATTCCAAAATGTTTGGTCAAATTTCGAAAATGTCGGGAGTTGTTGTCGGGAGAGATAAATTTTTGAAATTAAAAAAATATTTTTTAATTTAAGAGGGAGGATACAACAATTTAACATTGTTGACACGTAACTATAATTAATAGTACATTTAATTTTTAGTTTACCACGTGTATTTGGCATTGGAGTTTACTGAGCCCGCTTATTTGGATCCTTTAGTAATATTCAGAAAAGATTTAAAATTCAAACAATTTACTATAAAGTTCAGTCTTATTATTAACTCTGCTTTTATTATATCAAAGGTCATACTTCAACTCTCCAAGAAACTATTTGTTTGGATATTTTGAGTTTTTTCGGAAATCTGAGATCATTTAAAATGTTGGGAGAATCCAGATGAATCCCGACCATCTGGCAACCTTAACTCTACCCATTATAACATATCACTTATTTTTATTTCCTGTTTAGATTGGCTGAAAGGAATTTCTGTATAGCAGAAAGACCGCGTTTTGTTTATTTTTTGTTTGTTATTTGTTTTCTAAGTGTACAATAAAGAGTATTGTATTGTATGGTAATAAATATGGTAGTAATCTAGGAGACCTGTATTCAGCAGTGGATGGATGGATAACTGATACGTGAACATCAAAAATTCTTGTAAGTTCTATTAATATTTATTATATTACTAGCTGTTGTCCGCTACTTCGCCCGTGTCTAACTTAGGGTTTTAATTTTTTTGGACGGAACTCTAATTATTTTTATAAAACAAAAGTAGCCTGAGTCACTCCTTATAACATCAGCCATCGACCAGTGAAATTATTCCGTCAAAATCGTTCTCGCCGTTTCGGAGATTAGCCGGAACAGACAGATAGACAGTAATTTTTTTTTTGAAAAATTGTATTTTTTTATAGTTAGGGTATATACTTTCATGTGAATTCTGTAAAAAGCTGTTAATTTGACATTACAAACAGACATACCAATTTTATTTGTTTGTATAAACAAAAAGAGCGGAATGAAGCTATCATTCGAAGGAAACTGTAACCTGCAGATGTGCAGAAAAAATATGTGTGACTTTTGCCGATGACTTTTTTTTCTCCGCCCGAAGAGAAAATGGGCAACCCTCCGGAAAGCGGGGGAGGGAGGCAGTGAATGCTCATAGCATACAACGCAGCCGGCTGCGTGGTTATGTGGAGACTTTTACCCACTAAACACTGCCTTTTTGGGATTGGCTTACCGATCTGACAAGAGAACTTTAAGCCGTAAACTGACGCGACCCTCCTTGGCAGAAAGGAGGGCGCTAGCGGCGAAGCCGCTTGGGGTGTGCCTTAAGGCAGAATTATAAGAGTGCGACCCCCCTTGGCAGAAAGGGGGGCGCTAATTTAGACTTAACTCGCCATCTCACTCGCACCCACCCATATACATACTGTCTCCTACAGCTGGTTCCTACAGCTACCCTACATGCTTATCTGGCAAGGGGTTGGAACTATTAAAAATGTCTGGCTAATGAGGAAATATCATTTACTTATTACTCAAGTGTTATATATATAAAAATCAGCTTTTATACTATAAAATAAGTAAAATTATAATTTCATAAACATTAAGTTGTCAGGCGAGGGGTTTTCACGATGTGAAGTGTCTGGTAATGAACAACGTAATTTTTAATAATATTCTGAAGATAATACTAAAAATCACACTTTATTATATGATGAATTTAGTTCGGTACTTTACACACCTTTAATACCTGCCAAGCCACTGTACCCCAAACTTCATAGTGGTCCTTCGTTCTTACCTGTGTTGGGAGCATGCGGTGACAAACTTTCAGCTTTTATAAAATACCGAAGGTCAGGGATTCCCGGGCCCTTAGACTATAACTTAAATTAGAAAGTTTGAAATTTTGAACCTCTCTTCTTTATTCGGATAAGAGATACTTACTATATGACTACGCCGAATCTATAATTATATTTGACTAAAATGTCTGAGACAAACAGAGATAGAACCCGAGGTGTTTTCGTAAGTTTTTTATTTTGATGAAACACCAAAAAGAAAGATATTTTAATACTAAAACTACAATGGACCCCAGATAATAAAAATTTGAATCAATTTTAATAAAAGCCCGTATTTTCTTCTAGTGTTTCGTATGGCAAGTGTAGAGATGCGGAGACCCTTTCTTACTGGTAGGAAGAAGGACGAGGACTGAGAAGGAAAAGCGCTCGTATTCCTTCTTAGTCCTCAGGAATGACAACGCATCTGTGTTTTGATTCTTAATCGAGAATAATTTTAGATGGCTACAGTATCCACTTACCATCGGGTGTGCTCTTTGTCACCTTTATTCTTTAAAAAATATTATTATTCTGGTAAGAGCGTAAAAATATAAAAAGAAAATGGTAAAAAAAATAAAACAAAGAGCACATCTGTACTTAATTTCAGTGCTACCTTTAGCCGTAAAATACAGCCAACGTCAGTCTGACGGGGGATGAATTCGTATATTGGAAGGTCACTTCCCTAGGGTCGACAGAGCTCTAAAATCTTATATTACTCATAATATGTACACACATACTAATAAAACAACAAACTAAGTGCTTTTACTTGAGTTATAATTTCATTTTAGTATTTTTTCAGAGTAAAGGTTGATAGCATAAAATACAATTATGTAGGTACTCGTATAACTGGATAACCCCTGGCAAAATTTAATTTCACAATTTTATTCCGGTTATCCATGTCAACATTTTTAAAATACAAACACTATATAACTTTTCATTATGTTTATATCCTACAAACACCAAAAATCAATTAGTTTACATAATTTATGTTATAGGTATACATTGACTGTATCGTTTATCCAATCTAATGAAGAATTTCGAACAAGAGGCAGCATTTTACATAAATACAAAGCGCGTGTAAAAAGCATTCTTATGAAAAAAGAAAATTATAAATTTGACGACTAGGAATATAAGAATGCGTAGATATAATGAGTTTAGTTGTAACTGATGGAACAAAAAGAGCCTAATTATGAGTATCTTGTCGTTTCTACTCACAAGGTCTTACCGCAGTAAGTACTTTACTTCCAAAAAGTTTTGGAATGGCTGATTTTGAATATATATTTGACCTTCACTTTGATAAGAGCTCGCCTTAAATTGCTTCTTAGTACGCGAGCAATCAAGTTCAATTCCCGCCAGTTCCAATTTAATTGTTACGTAATTACATTTTAAATTTCTGATTTTCCACTTGCTCGGCGGAGCATGAAATATCGTGAGATCGTAAAATACAAAGACATTCTATGTACAAAGATACATAGAACTTCTTAATTTTACCGACAGATTAAGCTGATCAAACATAACTCGGTTATCGTCAGATCGGATCGGATGAAATGGAATAGGCTGGTATTGGGATGCCACAGCTCAGAAATACAAACAATAAATATATTCCATTTGAGACCAAATCTTTGCTTTGTAGAGTTACAAGCGGTGGGCCGGCATGAAATACTGTCCCGCTCTATTAAGCATTTTAGAGGACAATTTGTCCTTACCTTACAAATATCAGCGTAACGTAATACGTAAATGTACCAACTTGTGTCTTTTCAAGATTGATTGAACTAGTTTTCGGTTGAACTCGATCCGAGCCTTTTATTTTTTAAAGACTTTGTTTAAGATTTATCGAGTACTCGGCGATGTAATCCCGAGATATATCTATCTTTCTCTACTATAGATTACATCGTATGGGGGAGGGGTATTTACCATAGTTGCACGCAACGCTTGGCAGGCGGTGGTTATTAGGAAAACACTGCCGCCATCTCCTGATTTATTCAATTCTGTCCCCTCCTACGACACCCTCCGTACGGTGTGGGGTAGTGCGTATTATTATGTAAAATGTCAAGAATTTTTGGACTATCATAAAATCCTTTCTTAGTAAGCGTCTACATTGCGAAATGAGTAAATATACTAAATTAAAATTTCAAGTCATTCGGGTGTATAGTTTTAGAAATAGTCAGTCAGATTAATGCAACTGTGTTTCATAAGATACGTGTTGGAAACCGAGAGAAAGGGGTCTCCTTTTTACTGGTTACGGAGCATTCTCTTTAAGTCCTCTGGAGGGACAACGCACCTGCATTTTGAATCATAATCGAAAATGTTTGTAGGTGTCTATAAGCCATAATGATACACGTAAAAAGCCACAGTGTCCACTTACCACCAAATAAACTGTATGCACGTTGGTAACACCTTTTATCTTTATATACAAAATGGTGTGAATAGTGATATAATACCGATGAAATGTAAGTACGGAAAAAACATCATAATTGACAGGCTAGGCATCAAAACATTCATCATCGACTACGACAATTATCAGCAAATTTCGATTTATAGAAAAACCGGCTAAGTTAAGAGCACAATTTTTCAAAAAAATTTGGTTTAATATTCTCAATAAATAACAGAGTAGGTGCCGCCGTGAGTAAGTACCTAGAGGACGACCAGCTGAGTAGTTTTTTCAAGTTCTAATCTTCTAATTTACCTGACTCATAGATGAGCGGAAGCAGTAGATTCCAAGAGGAGGCCTCAGTCGTTAATTTGGAGAGCACCTACTGGTTCTAACACTGGTTATGCTTTTTACACCGGCCACGCTAATGTTTATCGGGTACACGTTACCTATAGTATCGGAACAAACTTCTGTCTGAAGTCGAGTCTTTAAAATTTATTTAAAATATCGGATTCGGGACGAATTTAGTCCAGTTTAAACTTCAGAAACACAGCTTTGCGCATTTACCGCTAAAAGAACTCTTTTGTCGTATCTCCTCAATTTCGAGGTACTCCCCATACTGCCTCAGCCAGAATAACATACACTTTCGTGGTCACTTGGAAGGGAAGGCTAAATTGGCCTCTAAAAAGCTTGTCATGCTCAGCAGAGTGGGACAGTATTTCATACCGGCATACCGTTTGCAACTTTACAAGACTGTTCTCATTTCTGAACCGGGGATCCCCAGTGCCTACTCCTTCCACTTAACCGCATCCAACTAAAGTGACTTAATCGTCGACGACCGAGATTTTTCCGATCGGCTCGATTTACTGGCACTGCAAAGAAATATTGCATTCTATTGTATTTTCTATCGCATTCATGGGGAGTACTTAAACAAATTTTTCGGATCAATTCCAACCGCCAAATTCCATAATCCACCAACGCACATCGAAACAAAACTCATGATACCATCCACAACATTTGGATGATTGGCGTTCCATTACTGTGCAATTTAAAAGAAGTTTTCTTCCTCGCACAACTTCCTCGTGAAATCGACTACCACCAGAGATTTTTCCAAACCGATATGACTTAGGCACCTTTAAGAAAAGAGCTTAATCCCTTTTTAAAGGAACGCATCTGCAATTCCCTGGGTGTTGCAATTGTTCATGGGCAACGGTAATCACTTGCCATCAGGGGAGCCGTACACTCATTTGCCCCCTCGCCTATAAAGAAAACACTATCTGAATACTTGGTGGTCCGCCATGCCTGTGCGATTTAGTAGTTTTCTTCCTCGTGAAACTTCTTTGTGCAATCATCTACCACCGGCGAATTTTCCGCACCGATATTAGATAGAGACTTTCAAGGAAGGAGCTTACTCCCGTTAAAAAGGCTGGCACTGCACTTGCAATTTCCTAGTGTTGCAGTTGTTCATGGGCTATGGCGGACACTTACTATCAGGAAAACTTGATTTAATGTGGGCGAAACCGCGAGGTAGAAATCTAGTAAAATATAAAAACGTAGTAAATATATTCATGGGCTGGGCAGGCACAGATGGAACGGGCTGGTGGGGGGGGGGCATATTCATAGTTAGCCTAGGGCTGTCGGAACTCTAAATCAAGCACTGGGGCAATTAATGTTAAGAGACTCAGCATAGTCATAATTATGTCTGTAGCTATACCCGATATACTATCCTTTGAATCAAATCATAGAAATAGAGCGACAAGTATGGGTACGGAGGGTGGAGCCCTATGGCCACCTTAATAAAAATTTACGACACAAAACCTAACATGCCCCTGAAAGTAATTTATTTCCGTATCCCCGTTTACGCCATGAAATTGATATTCAAAATTAAAGCTCAACTTTCTATACTTTATAATTCTATCACCTCCTGTGTCTCTTTATCGAACTCCGGATTATTAAATCTTTAACAACATATGAAAAAAGAACATGAAAGACTAAAAAAATATACTTCTTTCGTAGTTCTTTTAGTAATGAACTCCGTCTATACTTTCCTCGATCATGTTGTTTTTAAGACTTACTTAGGAAAGAACATCTGTTTGACTTTATTAAGGCGTTTAAATTAATGCAGTGTAAGCCGTTTATTAAAATTAAACTAAGACTGGCGTGCAACCAGAAAGACTAATGATCTCTCGAATACGGAGTTAAGTAAAGCGCAAATGGAGTGGGGCGCGGCGGACCATATTTTGGCGTCATTCCAAAATCACGTGTCATCGTTTTGGACCGATATTGAAACTGAAATTGAGCCGGCGAGTGGATTTTATTGTATGCATATTGACGAAATGTTAACCAATTATATAGATTACTAGCTGTTACCCGACTTCGATGCGCGCTAGTTGTTACTGACTGTGTAGAGGCGGTGTAAGAATATCCACTATCCCATATCATCCCTCGGGTGTCGTAATAGACCCCAGAGAGAAATAAATCATTAACAAATAAAACCTGGGGCTGCCAAGCTGCTTGCCAAGCATGGCAACTATAAAGCAATATATGGGGGAGGCCTTAGTTCAGCAGCGGACTTTAATAGCCCGCAACGGTAACGGTAATATTTTTTATAAAAAAAAATCTATAAACGACATATTTTTCGACTTCTATACCGAATTTCATTAAAATATGTGCAGCAATTCAAGAGTGACTGAAAGACAAACATTCAAACAAACATAATTCCGCATTTATAATATTATATTAAGAGGTAATGAAAAGTATTTTTTCTCTAATCATAGAGACAACTTTCTAACCTTAGAAATAACTTTACCCGAACATTCTCCTACAAATCTCATAACACCTGTGACATTTTTGCGAAAAATAATTACTTATTATCGAGTCACTACACTGCCTTTTTGTAAACTGCAACTGTTACAGAACAGAAAAAAAATGTTCCGTGGCGATTACAATACAAGAAACGATAATGTCTCATGTTGGCAAACAGCGAACGTGCAGTTTACAATACACTTGCCCAGAGACAAGTTGGTTAGAGTTCGCGATGCTTCAACTTACATTGTTCTCGGGGGAACGGAGCAAATAGGAAAACAAGCAAAAACAATAAAAATAGTTCCGAGCATCCGTCGGCTGGGGACAAATTCCGGCCAAATTACGTGAGGAAATTAGACATTCCGGGACATTGCTGTTGGAATAATTGAGAGCCCCCGCAGCTCGTTTGTAAAGGAACGGTATGGGTCGATGCGTCTCCGTAGTGAACCCAATACACCGTCGACTTGACTTGTGCATCGATAATTTAAATGTTGATCTATTAATTTTTATTTAGGATTTTTTTTTGATGACTGAGAAATAATAAAATAAACCTAAATAAATAACGTACATTAGTCTTAATTTTTAATCAAAACTACTTCTATTTATTTTATAGATCACTAGATTTTAAAATACAAAATGAAATTAAATAATATTTACATGAACGAAACAAGCTAATGCTAATACTTCTATTACTTCCCAAATTTTTAAATATGCTGCTTCCAGGGATATAATCTGCTTTTATTTTAAAAATAAATGTGAATATACATTACATATTCATATTATTGCATATGCATACACATATTATTAACATTACAGCAGTAGAAGCTTTCAATTGAAACCAGTGATTGATTAATAACGAAGGTATAATACCTATAGCAAAAAAAAAGTCTATAAATGTTCGTTAAAATTTTATTGGCTGGTGCTGACGCAGTCAAATACATGCCTCTCCACTCTTAAAATTATGTAATTAAATTTAGCTATCCGATCCGTGTATGTATTCAGAAAAGTCTTTGAAACTATGTTGTAAATTTTGCAGCGTTTTACATACTATTATGATATTTCCTTAAAGGATTTTATGTATAAGAGAAATATGAGTGGCTTTTTCTAATCAATTAGGAAAAGGCCGCTTTTTAGGCGGTTAAATATATAATACCAACTAAATATAAAAGCTACATCAATTAATAATAAACGAGGGCGGCACTGAAAATTTCGGGAATCAAGGAAGTGACACAACATTACTATTTAAAAATGTATTTATTGCTTTT
>DWHP01002380.1:0-14531 GCA_018247895.1 Parnassius honrathi
TCTTAGTCCTCACGGGTGACAACGCATCTGTATTTTAATTCGTAATTGAAGATAGATGTAGATGACTATGGGCCACAACAACCACTTCCCATCGGGTGGACTGTGTGCTCGTTTGTCACCCTGTCCTATAAAAAAAGTCTCCAACTATCTTCGAGTTCATTAAGTTTGACCTTAGCCCTAGTAGTGCTGCTCGACTTTAAGAGTTTATATAAATAAATCGGTAAATGTAGTGTTTTGGCGGGTTGAATTTTGAGCACCAAAGTGTGGCGAACTCAATCGGGTTTTGAAACATCACTATTTATGCCTTTCTGTTTGTGAGCATCAACTGAACCCATCTGATGCCCGTGAATAATTATTTTTAGATGTCAATCTTCAAACCAGCAGGTATATGACAAAGAGCTTTTTCTTTATCCTTCAGCGCTTTTTTGAATCTATTAATAACACTGATCAGGGCTGTTTCCGTAGACTTTCTTCTGCGGTAGGCATGTTGGTTATAATTTATTAGTCTAATTACTTCTCGATGTGAAAACAATCAAGAACATAACATGTTCTAGATGCTAACGTACTTTGCTGTCCACATCAAATATGGCAGTGTCACATTTAAGCACGGAGCAATTATCTTCCTACATACTCCTTATAATATAATAACCCTTAATAGGTAAACAAATTTTTGGAAAAATTGAACTTTTAGTTTTGAATATTTTTCTTTAATTTGTTTGAGACTTCTTCGGACAAAGTATGTAAATTGTCCTAATGGCTCTCTTCTGCAAAACAAAGATAGTTTTAATGTCAGTTACATTACTCCATGGCAACATTCCATTTGACATTATGCTATGAAAATAACTAAAATTAAATAATCTGGCTGTTTCAACACATAAAAGAACTTTTCTCTAATCTTTATTACAGCATGTGATGCAGAACTAAGTTTAAGAGTAACTGCTTGCAAAATTTTCTATCATTTTCTATAATATACGAATTTAGTGCTTTGCTTTTGCTCTGTGCATCTAAGTTTATGTTATTGAAATTATCTAGTCTAGTTACTTCCCGATGTGGAAACTATCCAGATCCTAACTTGTTTTAGATGCTTACATACACCGCTGGCCACATCAACTATGGCGGTCGTGTGACTGACGACTGGGATCGACGCTGCTTGCTCTACTTGCTGGCAGATTACTACACCTCGGCAGTGCTCAGCGAACGATACTACTTCGATGAGAGTGGAGCCTACAAGCAGGTGGGTAACAACATCAATTTCATCATCATCATTATTTCGTAAAAAGTCTACTATTACATAATAGACATCAACCTCTTCTAAATGTTTGAAGGATTTTCCTTAATTACCACATGGTCAGCGGATTTGTGATCGCACTATCAGACTTACTCCTTTGAGTTGAGAAATCTAACATTGCGGTCTTTTTGAAACATTTTGCCACAAGCGTTTTCTATTCTTTTATATCGTTTGTTTTATGATGTTCTATTCTATTCTGTTCCGTTCCGTTTGGTTCTGTTCTGTTCGGTTTCATTTTGTTTGGTTCTGTTTAATTCCTTTTCATTACGTTTCATTTCATTCTATACAATTTCATTATTTCTCTTCTAATCTATTCAATCCGTACGTAAGGCAGGATACAGTTACATACTGTGTGTCAATTCTTAACTATAAGTCCTCTGGGGTGACAACGCATTCATGGATCTTCGTGTTTTGGTTGTCAAGATCTATGCTCTGATCTCTGTGCTGCAGTTATCACTTAGTATTACGTGGAATCTACCCTCGTTTTGAACTTTATGGTCAGTAAAAATATGTTCACGAATTACTTATTTCCGTTTTAACATTTTCCCCGATGGTCATCATCAAACTAAGGGTGATAAAGGAGCACACAGTCCTAGTGTAAGTGGATACTGTGGTTCAAAGACATTCGTCAAGACAAGAGGTTCATTTGTCCTTGATTCTTATTCCTAACAATCTTAATACAGAAGTATTATCACCCCTGGGACTAAGATGGAATTTCCAGTAAAAAGTCTCCGGCTCTCAACACTTACTTGTACAAAACGTACCAGCATTATATTCTTATACTATAATTTCTCGCCGTGATTCAATGAGTGGTCAAGCCAACCATTCGTGTTGCAGCATATTTTCATATTAGCTAATCATCATCATCACCTTTACAGCCTATTTAAAGTCCACTGCTGAACATAGTTCTTCCCCGCAGATTTTTTATTAGAGAAATATCTGTCATATTGGCCTTGCTTGGCAGGCGGGTAGACAATCGCAGTTTTTATTTTCCAGTAGTTACCAGGAAGTGTCTGCTACCAATCTCAAGTTTCAGTCTCACGCTGTCGCCTTTTAAGACACCTACGAGATGACATGAGGCAACGGATACCCTTACGCTGCCACTACATTTCGGCATTATATTAACTCGGCGTCATTGTGGTAGAAAATTGTAACACGCACGTTGAGGTGGGTCAATATGACCCGTATATGTAAAATGTGATATTTCCGTGTTTATTTTATAATTTTCGGTAATCTATATTACTATATGATCTATTTGTACTCTGAATTTATGAAAAAAGAATAAACTTTATAGTTATCAGATGTTTATTCTAGGTTTTTAATATTTTTCATAAACTCACAAAAACGTTAACAAAATTTAGATCCCTTACAGATTCGTCACTTATCTAAAAAATTACCAGTAGTTTTGGTTGCAAATGACACTTAAAATATATTCTACTAATAATTCTTTGAAAATGAGTAAAAAGTAAAAAGTGAAGTTTGAATCGTCATTGTTTACACAATCACTGCAGAAAAATACGATGTGATGGGGACAAATATATTTGTTGCAACTTTGACAATTTTGCGTTGTTTTATGGTCTTTTTGTGCAGTGTACGCTTTACATCTTCTACGAGCAATAGGTATCTTTGCAGGAGGCTCTTCTGATGATTTACCAACATTTTTTTCAATTATTTTACACATTTCTCGTGGCCAACGATCTAAATTCTGGCGCTTTTTCAAGTGATCGCTCACTAGAGCCAGGCCCATGCTTTTCAAGAAATGTCGTCGCTTTTCTTTAGGTTTATTATTATGTATTCGGTGTGTTATAGCACCGTTAATCCCATACATATTCAATACAGCATAAAATATAATAACGGGCCATCTCTTGAAATTACGGCTCACGTTATATGTCGCACAGAGCTCATCGGCGACATTCACTCCAAACTCAGACGTAGCACACTTAGCTTCTCGTGTCACACGTGGCAACTGTGTGATTATATTTTCTGCCCTCGTCCTCACATTGTACGAATAGGTGTTTCAAACCAAACTGTCCCATCTTTACAAAGATATTGTAGACGTACCTCACGCCGTGAAGATCTCTCTGGCTCTTGTTACAGCGAAGACGCGCTGGATTGCAACTCCATTCTAGTTTCACCCAGCGGGACATTATCGTCATCACTTTCTGAGCTTTCTTGTTCCGTATCGATTGCCTAACTACAATTACTCACGTGATCCTCCTCATTCGCGTCATCGTTATCAGACAAGTTTTTTTCTAAGTCAGATTCCTCAAGAATTGTCAAAATGCTTTGACTATTTTGATCCATGTTATACCTTAAAAGAGGTAGTAAAATATTGGTTATGACAAAAGTTAACATAAAACGCAAAAGTAACTCCATTTATTACCGTCAAACAAAATTTATTAATAATAAACATAAAGTTAAAAAAGGCGCGAAATTGTTACGTCAATTGTGATGGGTCATATTTACCTTGTAGAGAATTATGCACGTGTAGCTCCCATCGCGGCTGTCCTCCGACCGATTCCTGTTTAAAAACGCATAGAACATATTGTTGACGCCAGCTACTGAGAAGAACGGAAACGTCGCACGCGTACTTACAAAAATGTATGCATTTTAAAACACGCAAGGTCATTTCCGTGACGCAGTGGCGTATCAGTTAGTTGCAGTGGTTTATGCCACGGGTTAGAATCCCGTAAGTATTAATATGGCCTACAAACATTTGCTCCAGGTCTAAATGTTCGTCTTTGATAAATGTATGTATGTATGTAAACTGAGTAATGATTTATTTAATTTGCGCGGACGCTACACAATAAAATGCAACTAGTTTTTACGGATTTTATGGCGTAATTTAAAATCTCGACGTTTCAAATACGTTACAGCTCCATGATCACGAGAAGGACTGAAATGTTAACTAGGTTAAATATGAAATAGGGATGTCGAACATCTCAGTCCCTCACGGAACCATGGGGGTTGTAAAGTACTCAAAACGTCGGGAATATAAAATAAGTTAATATACGCAATATAACCCGTAAAAACAAGCTCCATTTTAATATGTAAACTGCGTGTACGTTACAGGAGAAACTCCTAGTATGGGGATAACGTTTTATCAAACATGTGAAATAATAGAATTATAAGAATATAAACCGTTATAAAATATCAATACTTGCAGACTTAGTATTAGCGAGTTCTTTCTAATAAAGCTGTTAAGCCTACCGAATAGTATTCGAAATCATAGTAATTCGAACAGTATTCGAACACGATGAAAAAAGAACCTCTTATTATTCTTTTTTATTATGGTTTCTCTTGAATTATATCCGTGTTAAGTCAGTCATGGGAGTGACAAGTAAATAATTATCATACTAAGAGTTCTCAATTTTACGAGTGGTATCACAATCTACAAAAAAATACGTCATATTTCTAAATAACATCATCAAAATAGATTAGTCATTCTACTGTTAAATATTATTAGTACCAATAAAATCACACAAATTATTAACAAATGGAGTATACACAAGGGACAGCTAATAGTGGAAATTTACAGGATGCGGGACGTAATTGGGCAGGATATCATAGAAAGAGAATGAAAAATATTAGGACACCCAAAGAACAGAAATAATTGACAGATCCCTCGTTTAGCCTACATTCATAGATTGAGCTATCCCTAACCCTGAGCTTAGTCAAGTGTATTGGAGTACAAGCATGACCAAAGCGTAGGCGACAAACAGTGACAGATTTATTAAAGTGGCGATATTGACAAAACTATGGGTTTGAAGGAATATTAATTTAGACTTTAGAATAGTGTACATTTTAATAGTTCACAATGTCACTGATGCCAATTACTTTGCCATGAAGACAGAAGGCTGGAGCCTGCCCTTGGCAGGAGGTCATATACATAGAGACATTTTAGGGAGGGAGTCGGTTTTGTATTTTCTTTAGCTAAATTAACTGCAATTTCATCAAACTGAATCCCGTAGTGGCCAAGAATCCAAGCCAAGACAATTTTCAGCCCATACAAAGACTTTCTAATATTTAATATTAGGGAGTATCTTATTTAAGAGTCAATAGGACTACGAGTAGATACGATACTTTGAAGGCAACTAAGGGAATCTGAAAAAATAAGAGTCCTTTCCAGACCGTGTGATTCTGCTTATGCGACTGCCTCTAAGATAGCTAAAGACTCACCTGTGAATACAGATGAGTCAAGGGGAGAGTTAGTATTTAAAATAAACTCTTATAAAAGTAAACATTTCTTTTGTACCTGTACCTTTAGCAACCACCGACGGCTACAATCGAAGACTACACGAAGTACATCCGCACGTTGCCTCTCAACGATGATCCCGCGCTCTTCGGACTGCACAGCAACGCCAACATCAGCTACGCTGTATCTGAGACTCAATACTGTCTAAGTTAGTCTTCTAGTCGTTTTTATCAGACTATCCTACAGGCTATAAAAAGGGGCAGGTTCTCCATTTGACTATGTGCTATTTTTTTGTAAACGTCTCCGTGGCGTAGTGGCTTAGCAATGAGTTGCGGCGCTGAGGGTCGCGGGTTCGAATCCGGCATGGAACAAGTACTTATGCGACCTACTTATTGTTCTGACTTGTTCTCGACTTATTGTTCCGTTTCTGGATGTTTGTCCTTGTGAAATTTATGTATGTGCTTCCGCGATACAGTGGAAAATCCTAACGTGGAGGTAAGTTTAAAAAAAATATGTTACGGGATGTATTCGTCAATGAAGTTTTTAAAATATTTTGACGACATTCTTGTCGTTACTTTGAGCTTGTGATAGTCCTTGGTACACTCAAAGGGTTAAAAAATAACAAAATAACAAGTGGTAAAATTAAAAAAAAATATAGTACGGACTTCAATACGACCGAATCAATGTGTTCGAAGTCAATTAAATACGAATTATTAAAGATAACTTAAAAACCACTAGTCAGATTTTCATTAAATTTATATGGGAGCACACGAAAAGCACCAGCTTTCAGTTAGAAAAAGAAGCATCAAAATCGGTTAACCCATAGAAAAGTTATGTGATAACACACATAAAAAACACATAGTCGAGTTGAATACAAGAGGTATTTTAATTACAAGAGGCCTTTTTGAAGTCGGTAAAAAGTAATAGTTCACTTCAAAGAACTAAAAAGAATAAATTGATTACACGTTCTGAAGTCGGGAGTTTTAATTCTTTTATGCACTATGCTAAGACAGCGAATTAAAGACGGACTTCAGACTTCAGACTTTCAGACTTCGGAATGTGAAATTACTTTAAAAAATATTGGTTTAACTCGTAAGCCTAATTCAAAAAGGAGGAGGTATTCAATTCGACTGTATGCTTTTTTATGTGTGTTTACTCAGAATTATGTCTGGGTGAATCGATATTGATGATTCTTTTTTTATATGAAAGCTGGTGCTTATCGGGTAGTCCCATATAAATTTGATCAAGATCTGACAAGTAGTTTTTGAGTTATCCTTAATAATGTGTATTTAATTAACTTCGACTACATTGATGATGTTCTTATTTTATTTATATTGAAGTCGGTTGTAATCTTTTTAATTTCACCACTTGTTTGAAGTTGGATTTTACTTTTTTATAAGTTCTACAATATGGGACCTGTAAGTCTGAGAGCAATATATATCGGAACAAAGAGTAAATTATTCTTAAGAATTATTTTTTATTCGTAAGTCTTTAAGGTTTGTATTTGTAATGCTCAAACATTAAATAAATGTGAATCCAGTAGGCAGTCCCTCACTAGATAGAGTGACGACCTGGTAAGATGTGGAGGAAATAAATGGATTCGGGTAACTCAGGATCGTGTAATGTAACATATATTTGGAGTGATGATTTTTTATATTTACATGAATACTTGACATTGAATAAAAGTAGTTTTACGAATTTTATCGCGTTTGATATAACTTACAATTTCCAACGTTTCAGCACCCTTAATCACGAGGAGAGACTGAGGTGTTTGACGTCCCGTTGGCATAGTGAGCTCGGACACTTTCAGCTTCTGAATATAAAGTTTTAGAACGATCTGTAAGGGTCAGTTCATACCGAGAAGTGACGAGATGCGACACGGCGCGTACTTTTTACAATAGAGCTAAAAATATAACTTTATTCACTACACAATAAGATACACGTTTTATTGAAGTAATTCAAAAATCACGACGCTGCGGTGCTTCGTCGGTAGGCGCATCGCGCAAGTGCGGTTCTCTGCTAGCGACTTCACGATGCGCCTCGCGATTTCGCGATACGTCTCGCGGCGGCGCGCTGCGCGTTGCGAGACCACTGGCCTCTTCAAGCGTTGTTAAGCATCCGAAACGTCAAGAATTAAAAATAAGTTAAATACGCTATATTAAATGCGATAAAATCCGTAAAGTTATCATCCCTTTCAATTTCGATTTTTGCTGCACCGCTTTTTATATGTCTATCTCTGTTTAGCCTTATGGATGACTATAGTATAGAATGCGCTATGATTTTAAGTCTGCCTTATAAATAAATAAATAAAATTGTATTACTCAATTCCTTGGTGGTGGCCTATGTTTAGCAGCTTGATTATTTTTAATGCGAACTGTGTGTTACTAAATTAATCAGTGGTCTCGAATAATAATTTCTTGTACTCCTTTCTAGACACCTTATGTGATCTTCAACCTAAAGAGTTGAGTAGCGATGGAGGAATCTCTACGGAAGAAAAGCTGGAAAGAGCAGCAAAAGATATTCTAGAAGTACTGCCGTCTCAACTCGATTTGCAGTTTATATCAGAAAAGTAAGTCTTGACAGTTTTATATTGTAAATTACTGCCTCATTTGTATAGTGATCGTAAGTGCGACTGCTAATCATGAGGTCCTGGGTTCGAATCCCGGGTCGGGTGAAAGTCAGTTATAGGGTTTTTCTGTCAACAAATTCTCTGTCAAGAAAATTACAAAAACATTTCATTATGTAATGCTGAGATGGAACAGTTTCTCACCTTTGGTAAAATCTACCAGCTGGTCCGGCTGACGTTGTTTTCCTTTCCGGTAGGTGGCGCGATGAGTTTAACTTTGAATTTCCTCCAGAATTTTTACGGTGTAAATAAAAAATATTCAGAAAGCCACCTATTTGGTCTAGATTTTGTAATTTTCTTTTTCGATTATAATATAGTGATGATATGTCATTTTGATTCAATAATAGAGAATTTGTTAATTATTTGCCTACAGCGCCATCTATCGGATCCTAGTATAGCTATAAACCATTGTATAAAAAATTCAATATAAATATGACCCCAATCGTCCAAGCCGTGCAGAACTTATACGATCACTAACAGACGCACCAACTTTATACAACATTTTTCGCAAATTGGTACCGTTTTGGTTAAGTCTTTAATGTAATTACTAACCCATTTCATCCCTCGATCGTTAGGGGTGACTAAAGATAACGTTAGAAAGATCTTATAGCCTACTTTAAATGTTAACATAACCATAGTAAAAACAGAATAGTAGTCGCGCCGCGCGAGACTTAAATGCCTACTATTGAAGGGTTGTCACTATCTTTTTGTATAACAGCTAAGTCTCATATAGTTTTGAAAATAGTTACATTATTTACAAACATAATACATACGTTCTTATGAATCATATTTGTTTATCATTTCTTTAGTTTCCTCTCAAAGAATCAATGTTTGTCAAAAAAATTCCAGCTTTAGATTACAACAAATGCTAAATAACTAAAATACTAGTATATTAATACTGAGCATATGGTGTTAGCTCAGATTTAATGTTTAAAATTAATTTGGTGTGATGTGATATTATGATAATTAATGTACTTAATAGATATGTATTTACGTATAGATATAGTAATATAACCTATTAATGGACTGCTAATTTACTTAAAAAACCCATATATTAATTTATTTCACAAAAAGAAAAAAGAAAACGAAAAAAGAATGGTAGCAAAATTTTGTAAAAGTCAACAAAGCCTCAAATAAAGGTGATTGCGGAGCGCGTCGGTGGTCGTCCCCGACTCGAGCCGATCTTCCCGCCTTAGCAAGTGTCGTTGTGTGCGTGCCGTGGCTCATGCGTACGAGTCCGTACTGTCACGTGCCATGCACGCACACATATTAGCGGGATTCGGTACATTTCTTAAAAGATAGCCTACTATTCTCTTACATAACTTTCTCGTATACACACATCCATATATAAATGTAAATTAATTTGAATCTTATTGACATACTATTAAAAATTTACACATATACACAAGAAAGACAAATAAAAATTTGCAAAAATTTTGTCTGTCTGTCTGTCTGTCAGGGCTAATCATCGGAACGGCTGACCCGCTTGTGATGAAACTTCACGAATACAGCAATACTGGGAGTGATCTAGGCTATATTTTATTCGAAAACTTGCAGTATATTTTTCCTGAAGGCGAAAAGTTGATCATCATCATCATCATCACAGCCCTTCACAAGTCCACTGCTAAACATAGGCCTCCCCCAAGCCTCTCACAGAGCACTGTCATGAGCTACCTGCACCCATTGACTTCCTGCATGTCTTACCAGGTCGTCACTCCATCTAGTGGGGGGTCACCCTACACTACGCCTACCGGTATGAGGGTGCCATTTTCTGTCCCTTTCTCCCCAACGGTTGTCAGTTCTTTGAGCTATATGGCTAGCCCGTTGATACTTCAGTTTACTAACCCATTAGGCTATGTCGATCAGTCTAGTTCTGCTGCGGATATCCTCATTCCTAAGTTTATCACGCAGAAAAACTTCGAGAATAGCCCTCCCCATAGCTCGCAGAGCAACTTTGAGCTTCCTTATATGGCCAGCAGTGAAGGACAACGTCTCAGATCCATAGGAATTCACTTGAAAGGTTAATAAAAATGGTCATTAATGATTATTTAATAAAATCTATATCAGACCAAATTAATAGAACCTAATCAGGCAAAACCTCGTAAGTTCGAAATATCTAATACTGCGAAGCTTGACGATTAAAGCAGCTGATGATACACGCATTCATCACAAGCTGTAATGATTCTGGTAAGAATACTAGGTCAAAATCATGAAATTATTGTATTGTCATCGGTTCTTAATATATCTGTAAAATTTCAAATCAATCAGACCTCTAGAAGTGGGTTAAAATTTAATCCAAAATTCCATTAAATTAATACATACATACATACGGGTTCAGCTAATATATAGCGTGTAATTATTTTATTGTATCCTGGTGATCCTAATCAGGATACTAGAATAACGTAATGGTTAGCGCGCGCTGTAAATTTCAGGGTCGGTACGCGAGCAAAATCAGGGTCGATCCCCGCTGGCATCAATGAAATTGTTATTTGCAATTTTAAGTGCTGATTTACAATGTGCTCGGCGGTGAAGGGAAACATCGTGAGAAAACCTGCATTTTTGAGAAATAACAAAAAAAATATTTCGAAGACATATGAAGTTCGCGAACACGCTTTGGGGCAGAGCTGCGGACACTTCCTTGCCCTAATACCCTCTCAGAAATGAGCGGAGGCCTAAGCCCAGGAGTAGGATGCTAATAAGCTGTAACTTTAACTTTAATAACTGCACTCCGTCCCTCTCGTGCTCTAATACAAAGTCCAGACCTTTCAGCTCCAGTTACAAAACCGATTTCAGTGCTTAGAAGATTGCAGTGCAGTGGACGATATTAATGACAAGCTCGTTAAAACTGTCTATGCAGTCGGAGCTTAGTTCTGCAAGACTCGGCGCTGAAGAGCACAAAAACTCTCCGATCACATTCTTAATCTCAAGGCTGATAGACGGGCGATGAAGCTGCAGTCGTCAGCAGATTTGACAGCATACAGGCAACTGAACCGACAGATCTCCAGATGCACGTGGCGGAGCTTATGCAACTTTAATACTGCTCGTATTGAAAAAACGATCGCGCGAAGCCAGGGCTCCAGTCTTTGCCAGAGATCTCTCTGCCAGAAAGAGCCAACTGTCAAAGCTGAAGACTGTGTGTGACAGCATCGTTTCCGGGACACCTGAGATTTTGAGTGAGATTAAGAGGTTCTATGGGTAGCTGTACACATCATCGTCGGAGCCACACGCAAGTGTGAGTAATGACCCAAGGGCAAGTCTTATCTGACACTATTCCAATGGTAGCCCTGACATCAGTCTGAGCGAGATTAGAATGGCTTTCCAGAACTTTAAAAACGGCAAGGCCCCAGGCGAGGATGGAATTACAGTAGAGCTTCTGAAAGCGGGTGAAACACCGGTACTTAAAGACTTTCAGAAGTTCTTCAATTCAGTACTCCATGGTGCTGTTTTCGAGAGTCATTACGAATCGTCACGCACGCAGACTCGACGACTTCCAGCCTTCTGAACAAGTCGACTTCGCACCATAGACCACATACATACCCTTCGGCAAATTGTACGGAAGTCTGAAGAGTACAATCTGCCACTTTGCTTGGCGTATGTGGACTATGAGAAAGCCTTTGATTCCGCCGAAATTTGGGCGCTGCTACAGTCTCTTCAGCGGTGCCAAGTTGACTATTGGTATATCGAAGTGTTAAAGTGTTTGTACAGTAGGGCTACGATGGCTATCCGAGTACAGAATCAGAGTACGAAACCTATCCATCGCTAGGTAATCGCTGGAGGACCTAAGCACTATGACCTTAATAGTGTCTCTTCTTCCACTTAAGATGAACATGGACAAAACAAAGATCCGAATCCGAGGAAGGCCCAAGGATGGAACGCACAGTATAGGTAAGAGAGAAAATGCCCGTCGGTGAACGTATGCTTCACAGGTTGCTCAGATCAGCCTGGCGAAGAGAAGGTCTAATTGTATTTATTTGTCTATTTTAGTTATCCCGTATCATACAAGGAGTCTTTGAATGCTGTGCTGATACAAGAGGCACTACGATATAACAAATTGTTGAACGTGATTGAGCGCACTCTCAAGTAAGTTTTTAAATGGGTTTAGTACTACAGAAATATAAATAAAAAAAGAAAAATAATTTGGAACATCTAAAAAGACAAATTCATATTCACCAAAAAAGTTTATCGACTATTACATTATTATGACAGATCACAGCCCTTTGACAGATAGCCACTGCAGAGTCTACATCACCTGAGGACGCCTCGTGTAGAGACGAAACACGTGTCGTATTATCGTCGGTGGTGTGTTTTCCTAGTATAGTGGTGTTGGGAGTAGTGGTGCTGGGGTTAATGGAGGCAGGATTAGTGCACGCAATTGAGGGAGGGCGGGTGGTGCTCTTCAAAATAGGTAAGACACATCATTTTATTTTATTGAGTGGATGTGGGCGATGTGATTCTTACCAACTTTAAAATCAGCCCACCAAAAGCCACTGCTAAACATAGAATTTCCTAATGATTGTTACAAAGCACGGTCTTGAGTTATCGGTATTGACTTCTCTCGCCAAGTCTTCACTCCTTCTAGTAGGGGCCGCCCTATACTTCGCTTATGAGTACGAAATTGTCACTTGAGATTCTTCGTTGCAATATGACCGGTTATCTCGGTAACTCTGGTTCTACTACAGATACCCTAATTACGAAGCTAATTAGATTTATAAAACGATAGCGCCACGCTGAAGCTGCATTGTGGTTGCATCGGTTGACTCTACCAAGGAAGGACCATGCAGACATGCACAGGATACCAGGATAAAACAGGAACATAAACTGCTGTGTTTCGTGTGGTGAGTGTGGAGAACGTTTTTACTGGTAACGAGGCATTTTACCTTAGTTTTTTGAATGGCATTCGGTGACAAACGGGCACATAGTCCACCTGATATTAAGTGGATGCTGTGGGCCATAGACATCCACATTAGCCTTCAACTGAGGATCAAAATCCAAATGCTTTATCACCCCTGAGGACTATGATGGAATACCTCGATTTCTGTAAAAGGGTCACTGGTTCTGTGCACTTTTCATAGGAAACTCAGCTGCACTACGCTGATATTTTACGCTGGTATTCTTTGAGAGCGTGGTCCTGCCCCGGTCAAGCCGACTCATTCATGCTATAACTATAATACAGCTTATAAATTGTCTCTATTACGTAAAACACCACGTACTCAGGTGTAGAACGCATCTTCATTTTGATTGTTAATTGAGGATAGATGCAGATGTCTACGGGCCGTAGCATCTATTTACAGTCAGGTGGACTGTATTAATTGACACTCGATATCGATATTAAGTTTCTTATTCGTCTTGATCATGCTTTTCATCCATTTTATTTATCCATTACAACCTATAAAAGTCCACTGTTGGGCAATGGGATGGGATTTTACCATAGTTAGCAGGCGGTTTGTCAACGCAGGTTTTATTTCTGTTTTGTTCTCAGGAAGGAAGTTCTGTTTCTGTTTTGTTGCTATTGCCCAACTCTCGTTTCAGTTGTCGACTCTTTACGATACCCACGGGACGATATGGGGTAGTAGAGATTCTTACGTCACCACTATACTTGCCCACCTTTTGATAGTTCAGTGCAAAATATTTTCTGACATCCGTCTACCGTATATGTGTATGTATGTATATCTGATGAATATTTGTTACTGATTAATTTTAACAGGGATTTGCTGAAAGCTTTGAAGGGACTTGTTGTAATGTCGGAGGCGTTAGAGGATATGGCAGGGGGCCTCACGCGGCAGGCGGTCCCGACAATGTGGAGTTCTAAGGCTTATCCTTCACTTAAACCCTTAGGTAAGATAGTTTTGGTTTACATACTTAATTATGGCATGGAATTTGGTTCAAATGGGAAGTCACTTTAGATAAGCACTGAATTTTAAATTTGAGTTTAATTTGAAGAATTCTCTGATAAGAGTTTATAGTAGACAAAGATTTTATAAGCAGTAAGAAGATAATATTCAACTAAATGACAGTCTGGGTTTATTTCTTTTATACACCCTAGGGTAATACTCGGAATCGCGTGCTCGTTTATCCACCCTGGACGGGGTGCATAATCGAAATTCACTTTTTGATTGTTGTTCCACCTTTCTACCCCAAGAAATAATAGTAATTCATAGTTTACCATATTATTAATTTTAATAACCGCAAACTTAAACAAAAATCACGTATTACATTTATTGCATATAAACCGAATTAAAATTACTTGTTTTTAATAATAATAAGTAACTGATAAATTCTGCAATATGCTCAGGAAATAAGCAACACTAATTTCATTATTGAGTAGACGTTGTATATCCTGTATAAATTCGTCTCTCAATAATGGACATTTTAAAATTTGTTAAGTACCGTTCTATGTACAATACTATTTATATATAATTAAC
>DWHP01002381.1:0-14530 GCA_018247895.1 Parnassius honrathi
ATAAAGGAAGGTATACTAAAAATTATTTTATTATTGCTAATCGCAATTTTAATGTACTATATTTTCGACATATAATGTATTGGCTTCATCGCTTATATATATAATTATAAAAAAAAACTCAATTTTCATTCATTCAATAACGGAAGGTTTTGACACATAATGTAATAATAATACTATCATATTACTAACAAAATGTTTTGCTCACGTCGAACGCGAAGCGGAGATGTAGTGCTCCATTGTCACCAAATCACTTTCACCGGCTTTATTTTGCACTTATACGATTTAAAAAAAGGACGCATATAGCAAGAGGAGATTTCAATTAATACTTCTGACGTAATTTTAAGATTATTTATTATACGGAATTAATTAAAAATAATTTCACCCGGATATCAGTGGGTCGGCATGGATGTGAAAAAGACATCTTTCGAAAAACTGAACTTATCATTTTGATTTTTTTAAATTAGCTTTAGATTATAATCCCTAGGAAGCTTTTTGAATTTCACAATTGTAAATCGTCTCATTAAGAAATAATTGATAATTTTTTTTGGTAACACAATACGAACCATCGGTATTAAAATCAGGCAAAAATTTCATGTAGCCTTAAACGAAATACGTGTTTCGGTAATTAATAAAAGTAAATTAAATATATTATTGTCTGCATAAATTTGTCTTTTTGTAATTTATGTTTGATATGATTCGTTTGTAAATTTAATAATAATAAATCCTTCAAATAAATTTGATATTGTGAGCAGATACTCAAACAATAATTTTGTTTCAGTGTGCAAATTCAGTTATGCAACCAGCTGATACAGAATATCTACAAAATCAGCCGGTTTATGGGTTAAGAAATTCAGTTTGTTCCTTTAATAGCGCTGATAAACACTGTTTTTGTCACACTAACTTTGTGATGATTTTTGTTCATGATGGTATACTCTCATAAACATAATATAATAATTTTATTTCTATCACGTTCAGTTTTTTTTATGACAGCTACATATTCATTTCTGACCTCATATACGTGTATTTTTTTGTATTACTTCATTTAGACGACTGTATGACTATTGTATTCAACTGAATTACGTCTTACATATGTTTGTTACATCGTAAACATGTCATGAAAGTGTTCTAACAATACCCAACAGTTTTTGTTATGTGTGTGGAGAATTAACTTTTATATCTCAGCGTCAAAATTTCACATCATTAACTGAACAGTGCTATTTATACTATTTTTGATTTCCTGTGAGGAATCAAAATAAATCCTGGGTTCCACATAAATGTTGAGTAACGTGTGTGAGACTCCTATTAGGTTAGGCTAAACAAGAACCCTGACATATATCATTTGCTATACCAATTATTTGGACCGAACCAAAGGATCATGTAAGTGATTGTTATTTTTGTTTGACTCAAACAAAAGGCATTACAACCAAGCCCAAAAACACTATCCAGTATTCAAATTTATCTTCGTTGGCCGAACCATCCTACATAGTGCCGAACAGCCTGTGCCAAAGCCTCTAAATCGACCAGAAAGTCAAGATTCTACTCCAGTCAGCACGATAAGGTATCTGAAGATAGTTATGAACCGTCAACTTCAGAAAGAACCGCACTTATTAACACTAAGTGATTTAAACGATTTAGTACGTGATTGGATCTCTCTAAAAACAGGCTGAGCTTTTGGGTTCTAGATAAAACGACTATAATTTACTTACTCCTAATACGAAAATTTCTTAGTTTCGAAATCGTGACGATGAAATAAAACGTTACTTTTCAAGAGCAGGTGATTTATTCTATAGTAATAACGTTCCAGTTTTGATGATTTAATTAAATTTTGTATATGATTCAAATCGCTTGCGATTGTTCTTTGACTCCTAAAAAAAAGCTAGCAGATTATTGTTGGAGTCATAAAAAAGACCTTCCAGAAGCCAAATATTCACGAAAACTATAAGTATTTGTTCCATATTAATTTTAAAAAATAATATAGATAATGCAATTTAAACCAATTTATTTTTAAAAAAAGTTATAATTTCTCTTAATGTACATAGCTGATGTTTGTACTTTTTTCGAAAATATATGTTTTGATGTCACAAGGAAACCTGACGTGTCATTTTTTTTTCATTCACATATTATTGTTTGGTGACACTAGTACATTCATAATTTGATATAAGTTTTCATGTGACAAAAAATTTAAAATATAACATAATATTTCTTAGCATTACTAGTTCAACATCTTTTAGTCTAACGTCGTTTATTCGTATTTTAAATTCACCTTAATTATGACATGTTAATTGAATAACACAGGTAATTAATGTAATCGGTTGTTGAATTTACATTACAGTATTTGTAATCAATGTAAATAAGCCTATATGTATAAATAAAGTGTATATTTATATAAATATAGTATATATTTGTGATTTTGATTTAATATTTTATACATATTATTTAACATTTTTTCAATTAAAAACAAATTACATAGTACAGGCAATAAATGAACATTAGTTTTACGTAGTTTACACAAAGCAACGCTAAGATTAGAATGCAATTTATACGATTTTTTGTCGTGGCTCCCAATGCACAATATAACATGGTCCCTTAATGTTATACTCTCTTTAGATTGGATACAATACGTTAAAACAGCACACGAAGAAGCGTTTGGTTTTATTATAGCTCATGGCGTATATTTAGTATTCCAATTTCCTTCTCTTGATTTGTATAAAGCTAAAGATAAACCCGACGTATTTTCATCCCCAAGAATTGTGATCGTATTCTTTTTATTATTAGGTTTTGCCTTCGTATGTGTTGCTAAAGGTAAGGGGGACATAAGTGTTTTATTGGATGTATTGCATACATCTTTCTTTTTTTCTATGCAAGTTTCTTGCAGTTTTAGGTCTTTTTCTGTGATCGAATGAGTGTTTAGACTTTGTTCAACTTTTGTTTTACTATTCGTATCCTGTGATTTGGATATAATTTTATCTAACTTTATCGGTGTAATTTTATCTAACTTCAACGGTGTTGACCTTCGTGAAGATACTTCTCCATTTGACAAAAGTTTTTTGTATATATCGAGCTTTTTTTGCTGTTCAGTAATTTTCTTTTGATGTTTTATGATTTCCAAATTTAATAAATCTATTTCGTTGTGTGCGCTAGATAGTTGTGTAGAAATCGCATGTATTTCATTCCTAAGATCATTAATCAGGGAGCTTTCCGTGGTTGTCAAATTAGGTAAACTTTGTGAACTATCATCTAAGAATGTGGAGTTTTCTATGATCTCATTACTTGATAAATCTTCAATTGAAATGTGTTTACCCACTCTTGGCTTTCTCTGTGTTATGTTTTCATCAGTACGCAAAGTTTTTTTTAATGAACATGATTTTGTCACATTGCTTAGTTTATGTGGGGTTTTAGCTTCTGTAACATCTGTATTCTGTCCCAAGCAAGTTTGGCACTTCCATTTAAGTTTACGTTCTTTAGACATTAGATAGAAGCGTTTGGATGTTATACTTAGGCATTCAATTTCATAAATGTATTTGCATACATAACATTTAAGAAATTCCTTATGATGTATTTCTTTATCACATTTGTTGCATAATATTTTTATACCCCTTGATGCCATTTTCTAAGAAATGAAAAAAAGACTATAAATTTTTTTTAAAGTGTTAGATTTGAACCTCCGACTTTCCAGTATTATCGCTCTGAACTTACTATTAGGCTACGTATCCTTAAAAACAGTTGATGAAATTGTTGTTATCATTCAAGACTTGACAATACTACTTTATCGACTTTAACCAGTTTCTATTACTATAATAGTTAACAGATGACACTAGTATCCACTATCAATCCAGTAATAATTGTAGGTAGTTTAAAAGTTTAACACTCGACAATCTTCATCCAATTGCTTTGAATTATAGTAATAGGCACGTAAATCACATATATAAGCGAGATTATAATATTTATTTTAATTTAAGTTCACTTGGGTTAATTTAGACTCTTTATATAATTATGCACCAATGATTAATCACTTCATTACACTATTTAAACTGAACGGCACACTTAGTTTTTACTTCAATTTTCTCTCAATAAAACATGTACTATTTTCGCGAATAACACTTCCACACATGTATTATAGTTTAATTTCCTTGTTTTCATCAAAAATATAGATTTTTAATTAGATTTCGAATTTATCAAAGAGTAAAACCGCGGAGCTAATGTTTAATAACAGCAATGACAGCTGTCATCTAGTAGTTTGTTAGTACGTACACCCTTTTGTTCCATATGAAAAGGTTCACTTTAGTGACAGAAAATATTGTTAAGCTTACAATTTGTTATTAGTTAAGACATTTGTCTTTTTGAACAGTATTTAACTTAAAAAGCGTATCCCTCGTAATATAAACAATATGTTACTAGATAAGTTTGCTACCAGGAATTCAAAGCATATTAATCAAGGTTGAAACTTGTGAAGTATTCACAACTTCGTATAATGTGAGGAGATATTACACATATATTTGAAACGATTCAAGAGATTTTGAAGGAATCTTGTGGTTAGATAATTCAAAGGGCATTGTTTTTAAACTGAAGTGACAAACGCATTAACAATCCACCTGATGGTAGCAGGCTGCTGCAGTCCATGGCCACCTACAAGTGAATTCAAACTCAGAAGGCTGCAGATGCGTTGTGTCCTCTGAGAAACAAGACATAATGTCTCCCAGCCTGTAGTTGTACTGGCTCCCTTTACCCTTTCGGCACGCATCAGTGCTATTTGGCTATTTTTTGCTATTAAGTGATACAAAACCGGACGGACTCCATGGCGAAAGGGTGTCCTATCACTGATTAATAAGGTTAATATTATTTTCTTTGCTTATATATGTCGCCACACTCGCTTCGGTCTTCAAATGAAATATTAAGTAATGATTTAACGAACTATTACCTACTATATTTGTAACTTAATTATTCTATGTAAAATAACTACTAGGGAAATAGTAATTACATTGTTTTAAATGGCTCAATTATAAATAGTGTTTTGAGTATCCTGTTATTGTTGAATTCGAGTTTCAACTGATTTATAACTGTATAATAATTACCAATCATTGTTTTCTAATCGTTAGAAATTCTGTTTTAATTATTAGTAACTACAGGTTTACTATCAACTCACACTAACACTAACACTTTATACTTCTATTTAGATTATAAGTAGTTAAATTGATTGTAATATGATGGCTCGCGCAACGCCATTGGCCCGCGCCTTTTTGCTACCGCGCGGGAATGGTGGCGTTGTGCACCTTTACCGAAAAATCATTGGAACGTTCATTCTTTCGTCTGCGCTTGAGGTGTAAAAGCAAAGCAAGTACTGTGAGTGATTTAAGTATTAAACAGGTAAACCGTGCTGTTAATCAGTTATTACTGTAAACTCTATTATATTTGTGTGTAATAAACTAATCTCATTAGAGGTAATAAATGAATTGCTATTTTATTGTAGTGTGTTAGTGATTTGTCATAAACTTAATAGCAGAACCGAGAACTCCGACGGAGTTCATGGTTTTGCTCATTTTAATATTTTTAACGAACGAAAAAATCCGACATATACATTTATCAAGTCCAATGGTGAAAACATTCGTTGAAAAAAAACATGACTATAAAAAAATTACTAAAATGACCTTTTTACCTCCAAAACAGGAAAGAATTTAATGACATCCCTTTATTAAAATAAATCGATCCATTTAGGCTGTTAAAAGTATGCCAAGCAAACAAATGGTTAAAAGTGGTAAAATTGTAAATTTTGTACAACCAACTTCAATATAAATAAAATAGGAACATGATCAATGTATTCGAAGACAATTAAATAAGCGATATTAAAGATAACTCAAAAATACTAATCAAATCTTGATAAAATTTATGTGGGACCACATGAAAAATAATGGCTTTCAAATAAAAGAAGAATCATCAAAATCGGTTCACGCAGAAAAAAATTCTGAGGTAATCAAACACAAAAATACTGTCGAATTGAGTACCTCCTCCTTTTCGAAGTCAGGTAAAAGTGAGATGCAATGAACATTTAATTTTTCGACAGAAGAGATACTAAATTTCGTTCGTCAAACGTAACTGTGTTTACTAATCATACACAAATATATAAATACATACTCATACACTCGAAAAACACTATCCTTCTTCTGGGGCAGTCCGGTAAAATGCGGTCGAATTGAAATTCTACTCCTTTTTCAAAGTCTGAAGAAACAGGAGAATAGACTATTATATCCAACTGTTGAAAGTTAACAAAAGATAATACAGAGATCTACGTAATTTGAAATGCTGTGACGAGCATGAGCGTAATTTACCGTTCCTGAAATCGTAGTCGACGTTTTTAATAAAGTCACATTGTGCACTTGCTTTGTCTTCTTCTTCTATTAACTTGGAACTTTTTAATATTTTTTAAATCGTTACATTTACGAGGAAATAGAAATGTCTTTGCTCTGTTTATTACGAATATTTTTTAATTATATCCAAGAAGGGAAGTATGCTGTAAAGTAAAAAAAAAATACCGTAACCGAAAGCCAGGTAGACGTGAAACATAATTGAGGGTAGAATTTATAATTAATGAAAACTAATAAATATATATTATAGAGTAAATTTAATAAAACAATATGTACAAAAAACTAAGTGTGTACTAACTATATTCGAATAGAAAGGCACACGCTGCCATAATTATAATATAACTGCACGTTGACTCTGCTAAGAATAAAAAGTCGCGAACTTAAGGCAATAAGATAAGACGAAATGCAAAAACCTCACGTGTATTTTTATTTAAAATAATGACCCGCCTCGGTTTCGTCTAGCTAAGTTCTATTTATCTAGCTGTATTAGACTTAATTTTATCAATTTTTCAATTCTTTAAAAATTTCAATTCATCAAGTTATTGTAATATAACTTAGAGTAAACCACTCCTGGCATTGCTCTCTATCTCTTGGTGAGTTTTCATTACAATCTGTTAAGACATTATAGAGATTATCCCGTACAGGCGGACAGATAGACAAAAATTTTAACCATCCCGTCTTTAATAGATCTGCTCACATTTTTTTATATGTATATATAAAGACACTATTTGGATTGTTTTATATTACCTAACAAAATTTTCATATTTGCACCGATTTTGAAATTAATTTTCACTGATCAGGCACTCCAGTCGGTGTCCATAGTGGTCAAAGGTACTGCAACGTCGGGTGTGTCGTGTTCAACAATAGTCGGGTTGAAAGGCAATTCCGGCCATGTTTAATCGGGTGGACGTGGACGAGAGATTGCATTTTTGATTTATGTCTGCCCATACGGGAAATTATTTTTGAACCATTAATGTGCAAATAAAATACGTTCTAATAGTTGCGTAAGAAGAACTATACGTCACAGCCTATTAGAGTTCATTGATGAGCACAGCGCTTAAGTCTCCTCCATAGATTGTATCATAAGGGGATATTTGTCATAGTTACCACACTTGGCAAGCAGGTTGGCAACTGCAGTTTTTTTAGTGGTTATTAGTAGGAAGCTGCTGCCCGTCTCCTGATGTGTTTCTCTTTGTCGCTTTTTACGACACCCACCGAATGATGTGGGGGAGTGTTCTTACACCACCACTACACGGCAACCGGTGAAAATGGAGATCAATAAGACGGAACAATCACTCCCTCTTTTTCAGCTCAATTGGTGTCGTCAAAAGTGACTATGTTTAAAGCCCGGAATATCCCACGGCCCCCACCATATGGTTGTATAACGTAACTGATCACAGGTCTTCTCCCATTTCTAAGAGTATTTAGGGCAGGGAATGTCTACTTCACATGCCTTCGAAATTGTTTTTTTTTTCTGTTTTTTAGACATGCTGGTATCCTCACGATATTTTTATCTTAACTACCAAGCACGTGGTAAATCGGTACTTAATATTGCAATTAACATTTTTTTAGTACTTGTGAGAATAGAAAACATACGATGAATGACGGGTGGACTTCCACATGCATTACAATCGTGAACAGGTGCTGCTTGTGATGTCTGATCTGCTTGAATTTACTAAATAATCTCCAAAGTTCCTTTTTGAGTACATCATAGAACATACTTCAGTTACTTATGGTTCTGTTATCATTTTCTATTCTGTATAATATGCTATGCTACGTAATATTAACTTTACGAAGAAACACAAAAGCAGATACACAGTTTCTTCCGACGTTTCTTCTCCAATCTGAAATACTTCTTTCCAAAATTGCACAAGATTTACCGAAATTGCACTAGATTTAGTACATTTAAAGAATGACATTTGACAAATGTGTGCTTATTTTCTTACATCTGAAATACAATTATATTTTATTTCATTACAACCCATATTATACGATTTTATTCTCATTTATACTATTTTTGGACTAATGGTTGAGGATATGGACGAGACCATTGAGAGATAAGGACGGAGGGAATTTAAAATAAAGAAAAACACACTGTCGCTATTCTAAAAATGCGTGATTAAGCGGCTATACAAGAGGACAAGTATCATCGAAGTAAATATGTTAATGATTTCTTAAATTTACGCGAACACTACACTTTGAATAAAACTATATATACGGTTTCTGTCACGTTTAATTTACTTATTTAACTTATTTTGATTCCCGGTCCGATCTACGCAGAACCAGCTTACAGTATCTTGAAGTTTTGCAGTGGTATGCTTAGGTTTGGTTTTAATTTTATTAATTATAGAATCCCAAGCAGATGGTAGCACCCACTCATCTTATCTTTTGAAATTTGGATGTTTTTTTTTTAATTTCAATAGCCTCGCGTATCATCCTGGGTTGGAATCGGTGTTATTTTCTGGTTTATCAAATAAATTGGTGGGGACGATCTTGAACAAGTCTCGTTTGTTACTGTAACGTAAGCGCGGGACTCGAAGCTTGTTGTCTTGCAATACTTGCTTTACGTTCTGAAGATCGGCGGCTAAGTGTTTTCTGTCATAGACCCCTGGTGCTCTCTGAAACAAAGATTTACCCACGGTTGCTAACTGTGAAGGATGATGGTGAGATTCACCATTTAAATATAGGTCGGTATGGGTCTTTGTGTTACGTTACACACACGGCCACAGTTTTTCCTAGTGCATTGGTATTGGTTTTATACCAACATTAGTAAAGACAGTGAAAGTGAAGAAAGAAGTGCAGTTAATTGAAGCTGGGAGGTGCTTTCTAAATCAATTTATTAAATTAATTCCGTGTGAGATTACATTTTTAATACATGGTAACCGACAGTGCGGTAGTGCTGTAAGAAAGTCCACTACACCTATACGATATACTTCTATCGTCTTTTGGGTATCGTAAGGGGCAATAGAGGGATAGAGCGAGGCAACTATGATCAACAACCCCTTTAGGAGACAGTAAACGGAGAAGCCTATTTTCATTAGTTGTTGTTATTAGTGTTATCTTACTGTATTATATAGCTTAAGTTTATTTTTAACTATTTGGGTACCAGCATGTAAATATACATAGAACACTTCATACTGTGCAATTGATAAAATTTTTCCTTAATCTGCTTATCTAGAAGAGAGAGCTCTTTAGCGAAATAACCGCCTTATTATACCTATCTCCTAAGTTTTTCTTACAGTAATCTGAACTTTACCGTGTTTTGTGACGTTCGATGTAGTATATACATACATACATATCAATGACTCTGGGCTTAGACAAAGGTACAGTTTTAGTATAAGAGTATCAATGTTGATTGCTCGACCCAGTCAAAATCTGGTGATCTGTCGAAGCGTTGATGTACACGTGTCACAATAAATTTATTATGTCACCGTAATCGCTACTGTTACAGCCTGTAGAAATAAATTTAATGAAACCTCTTTATTTATTAACGTAAGAAACGAAAATTGCCTATTAAAGTCCATTGCTGAACATAGGCCTCCCCCGTAGGTTGTAGGAGTATGTATGTATGTATGTTGTAGGAGTATCCCCATTTTACATAGTTGCCACCCGCGTAATAAGGTTGACACACGCAATGTTTTATTTTTAAGTCTTTTGTTTTTATACTTAAGATGATAAGATGGTGCTGCTGAATATTCTTACAGCGACTCTACGCGGTAATTTATTGTTGTTTAGAGTACGGGTAAATTATATATGTAAACTGAACTTAACTCTATTGCCTGATGTCATTCTAAGCACGAACGAAGCCACATACAAAGCGGATTACAGAAATGGGATATATACAGGTAACAAGCTCCGGCATATCAATTTCATGTAGGTGTGCAAAACCCAATTCAGTCATGTGATGTCAACAATGCTGTTTTCAGTTAAGCCTTTTGATCAATAACAAGTAATTGTCGCCATTTACTACCAAATAGAATCCACTATGTCATTTCATCCAGAGTGCGTCGTTACAAGCGAGAGCAATAAATGTAGCAGGAGATGGGCAGTAGCATAATCTTGATGACAACCCAATAATATACAACGGTGGTTGCGGAGCTGTCACCACGCGTGGTAATTATGGAAAATATATACAATTTAAAGAAATATACTCATTCCTAAGTGGCAACTCCCAGATGGCGGAAAAAGTCATCGCCGCCCTCACTGAATGGATATGTTAGGAAAAAATTACGTATTCTCCGTTCTTCTTCTTTTCTCTTCTTTAGATCATAAAAGTCTACATGGGCAAGAGCATCATCGTGGTAGGAAGGATTTTCCTTATTTATCACACTTACGCACCACGTTGAGGACCTCCGCTGCATTGGGCAATAATTATGCAGTTATGCCGTAAATATGATTCTTAAGAGATGACTTTCTAATATTTTTGCGCCATTTGCTGTAGATCGTCATCAGTTCGTGAAATTATCACTCAGTAAAATTTCTAAACTTCCTTTGCTTCTGGTCGTGGCAGCGGTTATAATATAACCATATCGGGGCTGGTACTTTTGTCACCCAAAGGCTTAGTAAAGCCATTCAGCAAATAAAAAGACTCAGTGTTCTTGATACTGCGTGCACTATCTGAGTCACAGTGGTGTTAGGACTAGTGGTGCTGGGTGTAGGGGTATTATTAGATTTCCGCGAATTAACGCCTGATTGTATTAAGTGTATTTTAAAATATTGAAATTATATTCAATGCTGCAAGTTATTGCTAAGTTTTCAACAAAGCTATAACCTAAAACATTTAACGAAGGTACTGCTCCTATCGGCAAAGAAAACAACGCGGACTTCAGCAATAAAACTATTGAGTAGATTACCGCCATTTTCCCGAATGAGGGACATCGAAGTAGGGACACATTTGATATCGCCTACGACTTCCTGACGGTAATTTGGAGCGAATAATCTTGTTTTTAGATAATTAATAGAATCAGGCGTTACTTTGAAGTTGTTTATTACATCAAAGACAGGGAAATTAATTTGCTACGACAAGCAAGCAGAAATTAGATGTTATGTGTATTAGTTAGCTTTAAGAGCACCTCCCACTTTGGAGGTTAAACATTCCTACCATTTGTCATTTTCGGTAACTAGATAAATATAAAGATTATTATTTTCTCATGTTTATTGATATTTATTCATCCATTCCATCAATTACAGCCTACGAAAATTCCTTTTTAATCATTGGCCTTCTCCATGGATTGCCCCATGGGCGAGATCTAATATAACGTATGAATGTCACGCTAGGCAGGTTACTAACCGCAGTATTTAATTATTTTGAGTTGCTGTTTTTGTTTAAAGAAATAAACTTACCTCCACACTAGGATTATTTTCTTGATTTTGATCTTATTTTAGCGCAATTGTAATGAATACTGCGTTATCGCTTCCGTCTACGTGTTGTCATTGAATATATGTTAGGGCTGAATCTGAATGACATGGTGCAAAATTGTGTCAGTCTGTTTTGCAAGATGAAGTTGTGACCAGGATTAGGAAAATAATGCTTTAGTGGTTTGATTACATATAAAGAATGAATGAGGAAAGAGGTACAAAGAAAATGTTATAATAATTTAATAAAAATCAATTAACATATGAATCAATAACATTGTGTCATCGTATCATTTTCAATATATTTTCACGCTGTTATTATTTTTTACAATTTAATGACTACAAAAGTACAAAATCAGGACATGAAAATGAAAGTACTTTTGATCATTGAGCTCTTATAAGACTCGTGTCAGGGATATATCAAATACTGTATTCGAATAAACGTTTCTTTTGTAAGTCTCTTTGAACATCTATTCCATTCATTCGTAGAGGTGATTTCATAGAAAATAATCGTAAAATATGTTTTGTTACATACATAGTATACAAATTGAAAAACTGGTGGAAAAATACCAGAACAAAAACAAAGAAAGCAAAATCGAAAGAAACTATCGACGAGAAAAATAATATTTCGAAAAATGTAAATTTAAAATGATTTATTTTTTATATATTATTTTTGTCTTCCTTATAACAAAAGGGTACAACGGGTGGGCTTAATGCCATAAGGAATTCTACCTAGTCAACACAAGCAGTGGTAAAAATTTCATATTGGTGTGGCAATAAAAAATAAGAACAAAATAAAAGTTATGACGAACTATGTTATATATTATTTACTATTAAATGAAATATACAATTCCAACAGTGGTAGAGCCATGCGGCACCTTTACTGTTGCACGTATGGGCCGACTCAAACCAGGATGGTACCACGACCTCACGGAATACTGGTGTGAAGTGGAAGCTCTGCTTCCGCGTTTCGTCTGGTGAGTGTAGGTGGCCAAAAGCCCGATTCCCTTAACACGGTAGCAGAATTAAGTGAATATTTACCCCAGGAGGGTACCAGCACCCCTGAAGAATCTATCGCTCAGCATCCACGACCAAGTTATTCCACTCCTGAGCGTGGGTGCTCAGACTACCCCACGTATTCTGGAGGGAGGCAAAATTCCGATCAAGACAATAACTGCTCGGGGCAAACTGAGCAACAAGACAAAGGCGACCTCTGCCACGCTATCAGTGAATTTCTGCAATATCGGGGGACTTCGTTCTAACCTAAACGCCATATTGAGACGGCGAGACCGGCTCTGCTTTTTCTGACCGAGACGCAGGTGTACACTCCGGCTAATGCTTCGTATCTCTCCTAACCGGGGTACAAACAGGAACACTCCTTTGTGTCTCGGGCTGGAGTTTGCGTATACGTCAGAGAGTACATCTGGTCTCGACGCCTTGGCGGTCTTGAAGGTCCTGTCCATCCTTTGGCCACGCGTAGACAGCGATGACCATCCGCACGTTTGCGGGTGCCTCTATAGGTCCCATAGCGGTAATGCCGAAACAGGCCGACTCCTCGACCACGTCCAAATAGCTACAGATTCGTTGCTACAGCAGATCCCCTCCGCAGAAATCGTGATCCTCGGTGATTTTAACGCCCACCACGCCGAATGGTTTGATTCATGTTCCACCGATCATGCGGTTAGATCTGTTCATGATTTTGCCTTGGCATATGATCTGACAGAACCGGTTACTTCACCAACGCGGATTCCAGATGTGAAGGATCATGCACCTTCCCCGTTGGACCTCCTGCTGACATCTCATCCGGATGGATATCAGATTTCCGTCCATGCCCCTTTAGGCTCCTCGGACCAGTGTCTTGTCCGGAGTTTGGTACCACTCACGCGAAAATCGCGGTTGCATTCTGCAGGCTGCCACCATGTTTGGCACTATAGGTTAGCTGATCGGGATAGAATGCGGCATACTCCCCCAGTCATCAAGAGGAACTCAACTCGTGATGACTGGGGAAGTATGCCGCCGACCATCCCGCGGTGTGAGTGCTCCATGCTGGAGGTGCGGTTCACACAGCGCTCGGTTCGTAAAGTACTGCTCTTCCTGGACATCCACAAGTTGAGTGTGCCTGACGGTATCCACCCAATTGTGCTGCGGACGTGGGCTCCAGAGTTGGCACCTGTCTTAATGCGTCTTTTCCGTTAATCCTACTTCGTAGGCGTAGTCCCAAAATCATGCGAGACGGCTTTCGTACACCCAATCCCTAAAAAAGGCAACCGCTCAGAGCCGGCCAACTACAGGCCCATCGCCATCACCTCCTTGTTCTCCAAAACAATGGAGTCCATTGTAAATTGTCAGTTCATGAGGTACCTTGAGGGTCACAAGCTGATTAGTGATTGCCAATACGGTTTTTGTGGTCGATCAGCTGGTGATCTCCTGGTCTACCTGACTCATAGATGGGCAGCTGCAGTAGAACCCAAGGGGGAGACATTGGCCGTTAGTTTGAACATTGTGAACGCCTTCGATCGGGTTTGGTACAAAGCGCTTCTTTCAAAGCCCCCTTCCTATGGGCTACCTAAGAAATTGTGCAATTGGATCACTAGCTTTCTTGCATATCGGAGCATCAAAGTTATTGTAGACGGTACAAGCTCCGATTACAAGCCTATGACGCTTGTGTTCCACAAGGCTGCGTGCTATCACCAACCCTGTTTCTTCTGCATATTGTGATGGCCCATCATTGTTATTAATAATTAAGAATCAATTTCTTTATAAGAGGGCATCATAAAAATAGTCTTAAAAGATATATATTAAACAATAAAATTACA
>DWHP01002382.1:0-14530 GCA_018247895.1 Parnassius honrathi
GTGCTCGGCGGTGAAGGAAAACATCGTAAGGAAACCTGCATGTCAGAGAAATAAGAAAAAAAATTTCGAAGACATGTGAAGTTCGCCAACACGCACTGGGGCAGCGCGGCGGACAATTCCTCGCCCTAAAACCCTCTCAGAAATGAGCGGAGGCCTGTGCCCAGCAGTGGGCCGTATATACTACACTTACTTTACTTTTACAAATAATATTTTATTATACAAGTAAGTATATACCAGTGTAGGTTTTACTAGTTTTCTTCCCCGTACGAACCTTCTGTGGAATTGTTTACCACCTGCAATATCTCTCGACCGATTCAAATTAGGGACCTTTAAGAAAAGAGCCTACTCCTTCCTAAAACGCTGGCAACGCACCTGCAATTCCCCTGTTGGTTCCGTTATTCATAGGCGGCGGTAGTCACTTACCATCAGGTAAGCCGCATGCTCGTTTGCCCCCACTTCTATAAAAGAGGATCTATTTGATTATAGCGATTGGTTCTAAATGGACCTAATGAAGTTTGTTATAAGCTCTTGTGGAATATTGTCCCAATCTTTTCTTCCTCGATCTTCCTTTTCTTCACGACCTGGTAAGAAAAGCAAGGAAAAAGGCCTGACAAAAATGAAGCCGAGGGCACAGGGCTAGAATCATTGATGTTTAGCAGTGGTTCTATTAAGGTATGAAAAGATAATAATGGTGAAGCTATCATAGAATGCTGTCACCGAATGCTTAGTGAAGTTTCGAGGATCTAGGAGAGCCTTTTTACTAGAAACGGGGCTATCCTATCTCAAACCTCAGTGGTAACAACGCATCTGCATTTCGATTCTTAATTGAGGATAAATTTAGAAAGTCAATGGACCACAGCATCCACGTACCATCAGGTGCATTCTATAAAAAAAAAACAAATATTGCATTGTAAAGGAAGACCAGACAAGCATAATTCAATTGTTGTATATAAATTTGTATCTATAAATAGCTGACCATAACTTCAACATACATTATGTTTTTATATCTGATCAATAGTTCTTAGACAGATTTTCCAAAATCAGTCGCCAATGCCTTATCCAATTAGCGAGAAGCACCGAGTGTAGGGTTTTGCTTTTTCGGTAAAAAGGACATATTCCCTTTTTATTAATTTTGGGCTCCTACTGCTGTTAATCATACGTCACATGGTACGTTTTACTCAGTAGGGCCACGCTAAAGCGTATGTATTATAGATGCAGCGCAATATATAACAACGGATCCCATTTTACGAGTAATCCTTGAGATAAATTACAAATCTAGTCGTATGATCCTTAGCATTCACTTACCTACCTGATAATTAGTGAATGTTGGCTATGTGATAGTTTGTCACCCGTACTTCTACGAAAAAAAAATGTTTTTTACTGACATTTAGATAAAATATTATTCTAAAATATTTACTGAAATTATTCCGCTCATATTCGTAATTAATAATTTAGTAACTTATAGACGAGGAAATAAATTAATTTAGTATTGTATGTAAATTAGAGTTGTTAGAGTCTTTTAACGATATCAAGCACAATAATATTATATAGTCATCAATGTCATTTTATGTTAATCAGTGTGGTCATCAAATAATTTTTTAACGCAGCCATAAATTTTCGGATTAAGTTGAAATTTATGTTAAATTTATTAATGATGACTCCTACGCTAATCCTAACACTCGAACAAGATCATCTAGTGCTGCGGTCGCTAATTCAACTGCAGAGCGTAGCGGTTATGTCAAGTTCTTCCTGTAATAAGAGAGGCTCTTGTCCAGAAATGGACTATAAAGATGATTGACGCAAAGGAATCATAAGTAAAATAAACATAAAAATAAAATACGTAGATTGTAATTAATTTGCAATAGTATAATTTAAAATATATAAATATAACATGCAAACGAAACAGAGGAACTGTAATTACAGAATAAATTTGTCTTAATTTACGAACTATTGAATAAACGTAAAACATTTAGACTTGAAGCAGCAGTGCAACTCCCGCTAAAGTCCACTTTGAGGGCTTATCCTTGGTCTTCAGATTGAATGTCCACACGTACGTGGGGCCACGGGTTCGTGTTTTGTACACCGGACACTCGTACATGTTCCGTAAATCTTGTTTGTCTTGTGTTATCGCCTGAAATGGAGGTTACTAATTATGTTATGGTATTAACGTCATCAACTTGATAACTACAGTCCTTCACAAGTCCACTGCTGAACATAGGCCTCCTCCAAGGAATACCACAAAGCAATATCCTGAGCCAACTGCATTCATCGACTTCCTGAATATCTTACCAGGTCGTCATTCCATCTAGTGGGAGGTCGCCCTACACTTCACCTACCGGTACGAGGCTGCCACTCGAAAACCCTTCTTCCCCATCGGTTGTCGGTTCTTCGAGCTGTATGGCCGGCCCATTGCTACTTTAGCTTACTAATCCGTTGGGTTATGTCGGTCACTCTAGTTCTACTGCGAATATCCTCATTTCTAAGTTTATCACGCAAAGAAACCCCGAGCATAGCCCTCTCCACATCTCGCTGAGTGATTTTGAGCGTCCGGCCAGCAGTGTAGGACCACGTCTCAGATCTATAAGTCATCACTGGCAACACGCAATCTAGTTTTCAGGTTTTAAGGTATACCTGACGAAAAGATGTGTCGTAATTTCCCGAACGCTGCTCAGCCGAGTTAAATCCGTCAATTGACTTACGTAGTCAATCTCTATATCTATAATAGGTCGAAGTTGGACTTACCTAGTCGGTATATTTGTCCCAAGTAAGCGTACTCGTCAAAAACTTCGAGCTTAGTGCTCCCAACAACTACCGGCATAGGTGACATGGACATTAAACATGATCTTAAGGTACTAACTGACGATACGTCAATTTAGTATACTTCCAAATGGATGCACTTCAAATAAAATTGTATCCAGATACGGTACCATTGACGATACTTCCGTTTGGACGCATGGCGTCACTTCGAACTTGGCAGTCGTACGGAATGGAAATAGATAATAATATGGATAATAATACTTTACTGGTGACTGCAGCAGCGTGTATTTCATTAAAAAGACAAAAAACCTAAACGAGGCAATCCATCGTAGTCTTCAAAGATGACAACGCATCTATATTTTGATTCTTGATTGAGGTACATGTAAATGTGTATGGGCCACAGCACCCACCACCAGGTGTACGAGTTTGTCACTGCCATTCTAGATATGGTATAGATTATGGTGGAGAAATATCGTTGACTAAGGTAGAAATTAAAGAAATCAACATATAGTGGATATTATTCATTATAACTATATGCGGTAGAGCAACGTTGCATCTATATTAAGGCTGTAGTACAAATGGGTCGGCTCGAACGAAGAACGACCACAATCTCACAAAATAGCATAAAATAGCAGCTTAAATCTGCTGTGTTTCGTATGCTGAGTGAAAAGAAACAGACACATTGTCACCCAATGCATTTACATTTTGATTCTTATTCGATGACAGATTCAGTCTATGGGTTACAGTATCAACTTAACATCATGTGGACCGTGTATTCGTTTGTCACCCATATCGCTGCCCATAGTCTACATAATAAAAATATATTTAATCCAATACACAGTTTATGTTTGACAAACAGAGCACATGTACCACCATCAACATCAAAACATCAACTGACAACAATAACGTCCAAAAAATTGACGCCGGTTCGCCCATTCACTGACAATTCGGACTGATTCCACTTCGCGTGGCGCACGTTTTTTACATTGACGTACGGCCGCGGGTGACGTCCATTCGAATTGGACGCATGGATTTCAATCCATTTGGAAATCCAGAGCTGGATGAAATCCATACAAATGGAATATGTTTTTACCATTCACGGTACGATTTTGGACGATTACCACTCTATTTGGATTAATGGACGTATCGTCAGTGGGGACCATTAGTTTGGCGCATATTTATCTTAAGACCTATCCGTGGGGACACACTGAGCATAGTGCTTAGGTCCTCCAGCAATTCTGCCATGAGGATTATATCGTCGGCAAATCGAAGATGAGTGATCCGTATCGTATCCTTTCCGGTAAAGTAGCTTGAAAATCTCTTCCAAAATAGCGTTGTAGTGTTTCGGGGATATACTCGTAACGTCACCCTGTCTTACACCTCTCTGAAGTTACATTGGTTTCGTACTTTGGTTTGTACTTGGACAGCAAACTTAGTCCTACTGTACAAACACTTCAGCACGTCGATATACCGACAGTGAACTTGGCACCGCTGAAGGGACTGTAGCACCGACCAAATTTCAACGGAATCAAAATCCTTCTTATGGTCCACATACGCAAGATAATTCATAATGACCCTCGAAAGCAGCATGTACATGCGGCTCAGAAGTGAAATCGTTCTGTGGTTCTTCAAGAGAGCATTTCGCCCTGCTCGAAGAACAAGACCACCGCACTTCTGCTCCACGCCTCCGTAGTAGTGCCACCAAGGAAGACGGGAAAAATTCCACCCGTTTTCAGAAGCTCCGCTGTAATTCCATCATGCTGGAGAGCCATTCCAACCTTGTTCAGACTAACGTCCGGGATATCATCGGAATAGTGTCGCATAAGAGTTGCTTTTGGATCGTTAGTCACACTTGCGTGTGGCTCCAACGTTGACGTGTACGGCTGCCCCTACCGCCCCGTAGGCGTCGTCAGAGGCGACAGAGGAAATCAAACCAGAACATGAGCGGGAGCGTCTTTCTTATTACAACAAGCAAAAAACACTGCGGTTGCTAACCCCCTTCTTAGCGTGGCTACTATGGCGAATATGATTAGACAATCCACGGGGAGGCCTATGTTCAGCGGAGGACTTTATTAGACCATAATGGATAATGGATTGATTAACAATTGTCCATTATCCATTATAGCCTTAGTATAGGATCTTAATGATTAAAATAAGTAAAAAATTACAACCGAATCAATCAAAATTAAATTCCGACACTATTAAACGTACGTTCTATGTTCAGATATTGTAACACGTCCCGCAAAGTGCCTTTACATCCAGGGACATCCGCCGTAATGATAATAATCGGCCATCATAGATTATACGCCAGTTTATACGATATCTATGTCGCCCACGAACATTATATTTATAGTGGAATTTGTAGCTACATTAAAATTATTTTATTAAATAAAATTTATCCTACCTCTCTACTATCTTCTCTTCGTCTTAAATATATACGTATAGCAATGTTCCAGCTCTAAATGCTAAATCGGACGGTATAATTTAACAAAACTCTTTTCACTCTTGCTTTGGAATAATTTAACATCATACAGAAGTCATTTTTTACTGTAGTTAAAGCACCGTCCATACATAAATTACCGCCTACAAAAGTTCACTGCCGAACATAGGTCTCCCCCATAGTTTGCCTCATAAGGGTTATTGTCAAAGTTGCCACGCTTGGCCAGCGGGTTGGCAACTGCAGTTTTTCATTATTTTGAAGTGTTATTACGAAGATCTATTTTATCTCCTGTTATAGTTTCCCACCGTCGCCTTTTAAGATACCCGCTGAACGATATGGGGTTGTAGACATTCTTACACCGCCGCTACACGGTGGAAATAAAGCACGGTGTGGATTATCTTCCCAATTTCGGACATGGATCCAATTAATAATTGTGAACCGAACAAAATACTGGAATAGCAGAAAGTAAATAACAGTAACCAATGATATTCATAATTATACGGTGATGTTTTGCAATAACCGGTCAAATTTGCAGATAAGGTTCAGAATAAGTAAAATGGTAAAGAAAAATTAATTTAAATAATTTCAAAAATTCTGTCCTTTTATCTTTTATATTCAAAATTTGTGATAATACATTATTTTAACTGATTGTACCACGCACGATCACATTCGTAAACAAAGGCAAAAACGTTGTTGCCCATAAATCACATGCAATTTGGGATAATTTCAAATAAAAGTAAATGCCTTATTTACTCGTATTTCGTATTTTCAAAAACTGCAATAACTTTATATCATTATTTATACATTTGATATAATGTTTAAAATTTGGCTACGCTTTGATAAATAACCCTGTACCTATACCTAATAACAAGTGCACTGGTGAATGTAGTCTAGAATCTAATTTTAGTAGTATTTACTCTTACACTGACCCTGACATTAATAACAGGCATTGGCGGAAACAAGTCTTTAAGCCTTGAATCCATAATAATGCCTGCTTGTACATCCCATCGAGCACCCTCCATGAGCAAACCATGGACATAAGCACCGTCACGTTGAGCTGACCTGGAATCGGCAATCCTGTCGTAGGAAGAGAGGGATTAACAGTTAATATTCAGCAAGCAATCAAGCAAAAATTCAAAGCCATTTCATATGAAAAAATATTGATTTTATTTAAATTGAAGTTAATTGTTGATTGAAGAAAACTTAATAAATGTTTATGCTTTAAAAATCCTTATACAATTACTAATAAATTAAAATAATTTATATTAAAAAACGTAGATATATCGTTTCTATAATTCTAATATTTCCTTGCAAAAGCTACTATTAGATAACCCAGGTAACCTGGTACCCAGGTAACCTGGGCAACATATAGGCTACTTTTAATCCGATTAAGAAACTTCAAAAAAAAGGCAAACGAGAATTAAGTATTTTTTCTACCTTTTGATGTTTTCCATTATATATATATGAATGTTAGTTATAAGTAGGATAACGTACATTTTTAAATAAGTTTTAACCTTTGCGTATTATTAATTCTTGAGTATTGAAATACGCTGAAGATTTACGTTTAACGTTTTCAAAACAGCGCCATCTACCATAAAAATGTGAAAGCAGTATATTTTGCCGAGACCGATGAAACAGTAAATCTATATTTGTTGTACGTGCATGATGAATGAACTTTTAGTTTTTTCTAAGTAGGGTCTGGTACGCGTACACGGTGTGTTTTATTAACATGTGCAATTTTTACATAGAGACAGACTGAATGGAGCTTTTTATTTTATTGTGAAATTCAGAATGTGTCAACGAAGGCACTTATTCATGGCAATACTCAATACTGTGTTAGTGCCTACCTTAATGTATAAAAGTTGAATGTGGCAGAAGAAACATTACAAGGAAATTAATGCCGTAGAAATGCGGCTATTAAGAAGTTTGTTTGAGAAGGGTGAAAAATTGAGTGAAAAGAGAAAAGTGTGGTTTGCAAATTGGTTTGACCACGATTAAGAAATAAATGCATCAACAAGTAGAAACAATTAATGCGGGAACAATGACAAAATTTGCTAGAACCACGCTGCAGATATCAGCTTAATGCTGCTGTGTTTCGTTTGGTGACTTACTGACTGTACACCGAAGTCCCTTTTTCTGGCCACAAGACATTCTTTACCAGTCCCCAGAGAAAACAACGAATAAGCATTTCGATTCTTAATTGAGGCTAAATGTATATGTACATCGGCCACAGCATCCAATAACTATCAGGTGGACTGTGTACTCGTTTGTCACACTTTTTCTGTAAAAAAGTAAGCATATTTATTTTGCAGAAGTGAGTAGCAGAGTTGCCAAGGGACATTCTATAACACTGTTTTGTGGATATTTTTGCGCGCCGCAATTAATGTCTGATACATGGTGACACTAGTTACCACTAGCACCTCCTAGTATCGAGTAGCAGAACTAGGAGAGTCAAGATTCTTCTATAAATTTCCATGAAAACACTTTTTAGAACTATCGACACCTAGTCAGTCGCGACCTCGAACCTCAAGCTCGTAACAATATAATGTATTTGTTTCTTTAGTGATTAACTCACGTGAATTCCTCTTTCATTTTCTTAGTGACGTCACACTGTAGGCACATTTTGTCCAATGGCAGTTCATAACGACGCGCTGTGCTCTGCATAATTGCAGTCAACAAGCTCTGCGGATTGAAGAAACCAGCCAGCCACACAGACGCCGGCAACTATGAACAGTTTAAATAAATGTAATTAATCTATAAATAGAAAAAGGAAAAAATTGAGACAAACAATTGCTTGACAATAGAGATGATTTGATCAATGTAAATATTTGTTTCTCTTAGTTCAGAGATATCAATCATTAACAACAACAATGAAAATAATAAAAACTACATAACAGAAGTTATTTAAATCACCGGTTGTACTTTGGTTTTTCATTCTTTCATTAGAATTTATTAAATCCTTGGACAATTTTCATAATAATATCCTCCAGATCCAAAATTCGGTTACGACTGCCAGTCTCAAAAAAAGCCATCTGAGCAGGACGATTATAGTGCACAAGAGTATGAGCAAGCACAGCGGCACTATCTATCCTCTCACTCTCAAAATCCGTTGTAACGGCAATGTGGCACGACGGCAGTATAATCAGGTGTACGCCCAAGAGCTTTGTGTACTTTCCGAAGCACGGTGGTAAAACTTCCGAGAATTTCTTGTTAGAAAAACTCAATAACTGATTTTTTTCTCATCCAACTGGGGATTCGAACCCAGGACCTCATGATCAGCAGCTGAGTTTTCGACCACAAGACTAACGAGGTAGTTGAAATGCTAAAGATGCCACTTGGCAGGTGTGTTGTCAACAGCAGTTCTTTTATTATTATCAGTGGTCACCACAAGGATAATGCTGTAGATCTCAAGTTTCATTTTCCTCTGTTATCGTTTACGTCACCCACGGGATGATATAGGGTAGGGGATTCTCTTACGCTGCCACGGCGTGGCATAATAATCCACCACTCCATACAAAAAAAAAACTTTCGAAGAAATAATCAATGCGATACATACAACGAAATCAGTAGCCCAAGTTTCTAATTCTCGAAGCCGAAGAAGTAGATCAACGAACCAAGCAGACAAGCCCAATAAGGAAGGGTATGCTTTATTAGCCCAGATGGCGGGTACCTGAAAGAAATAATAAATTAAATCACTTTTAAAAACGAATATGTACGTTAAACTAAATTTTCAATAACATACCTGGTCCAAAAACAAAGCGTTCTCCAAGTCTTCCATATCGGATGTAATTGTTAATTCTCCCTGTAAGAAACAGAACAAACAAGTAAAATACAACTCGCGGCACGTAACTCGAGCGCTGAACAAAACGTGGAGGGGATGGCTGCGAATGTCATGTCAGTACGGGGGACGTAATGCGACTGGAGAGACAATCAGCGCGTGCGAACGATACACACAGCCATACCAATACTATCCGCCATAATAATGCGTATTACAACCAATTATGCGCAATAACGGTCACCACTAGACTGTCGTGCCGCGAGTTGTAAGAAACATTAAAAGTCAAATAATTTATATTGGAGTAAAGTAAAAAGTAAAGTTACATCCCATGGCTGGGCACAGGCCTCCCCTCATTTCTGAGAGGGTTTTAGGGCAAAGAAGTGTCCGCCGCGCCGCCCCAATGCGTGTTGCGAACTTCACATGTCTTCGAAATATTTTTTTCCTTATTCCTCAGACATGCAGGTTTCCTCACGATGTTTTCCTTCGCCGCCGAGCACGTGGTAAATCAGTACTTAAAATTGCAATTAACAATTGCATTGGTGCCGGCGGGGATGAAACCCGGGTTACTCGCGTTCTGTTATATTTACAGCGAGCATTAACCATATGAGCTACCACAGCTCTTATAGTGGAGTGCAATAAATATATACAAGTTTTTACTAGATGGAAGGATTCTTTTCTGCCTGGGAGTGCGCCTGGGTACAATCCTCTTACCTATTTGTGCCGCCAAACAACAGTGCTTGCACTTCTGTATACCGGTCTAAAGGAAATGAGCGTTAGCATAACCGCATGCTGGGAGCCATTTCAACTTAGCTCTCAGAGATGACAACGCATATGTTGCCTTTATTGTTTAAAGTGAATACATAAGTCTATAATTCTAAAATACGAATGTTGTTTATGTTATCTATCTCTCTCTCTCTCTCTCTCTCTCTCTCTCTCTCTCTCTCGCACACATCGCTTGAATTGTAAGTCGTGTTCAATGAACAATCGACAACATAAAATAAGATTTCTCGAACCTTTAGTCCTAAGTCTAATTCCTTTAGTGACCGCTTCATCTCTCCTGTTAAATTGTTCATTCTTTCACACTCCTGGAACGCTACGATCACATACGGCGTGCGTTCCTCCACTTTACCCATAATTTCTACCATGTTGAACTCCTCTGGAAGCTTCTCCATTATCTCATCAAGCATTTGTTTTACCTAAAGATAATTTTAAAATATTCGTTTAATTTAAATTTTAATGAATATGTACAAAGTCAGCCTAAATAAAAAAAATGTTCAGACATATTATCAAAAATTATAGATTGTTACTTTAAGGTAAAAAGTGTGACTGTTTTTCTGAAACGTAATTTATTGTTTAAGGCATTGCGGGATAGTATTAGATGCAGGATAAAATGTATCAGTTAGAGAGAACGTCACAATTATTTTTACCTTATCTTCTCTAGTAATTGTTGTAGCGCCAGAAGCTTGAGCGTCTCTTGGCTGCATTTCGAAAATAGTTCTGAACAAATTTTCCGAAGTAGTGGTCAGAAAACCTATTTCTGCATTAGGATGCAGGCCGTAAAGATAAGGTGATTCCGGGGGCATAGCGTCTTCTATATACTGGTGATAACCAGAGTAATCTGTATTAGGTGGCGCAGGAAACCCTGGCGCTAGTTGCAATTCTCCGTCAACCTAATCACATAAATACGCAAGTTATTTAGATTCATTTGAGATTAAAGCAATGATAAAATTTATACCAATATTAACGCCTTTTCTTAAAAAAAAGAGCGTATAACTTACAAGATCTGGTTGCATTAATTCTTCTAAGTAAGCATTACACAAACGTCGATCCCAGTCGTCTGTAATGTGTCCTCCATACATTATTTCACCGAAAAGATATCGTAAATCCTCCCAAGGAACTTTAGAATTAGCTTCCAAATAATTGTATAAGACAAAGACACTTATAGTAAGGTCGCCTGAAATAAATTATTTAATGTTATGATAATCTTCTTTTTACAACCATAAGCCAGTTACCACCAGTGTTGCCAACTTGACGATATTCCCATTAGATTTGACGGGATAGCGAGGTTGGCAGCGGGAAAAAATTGTTTTTAACTGGTAACGGATTTTTTAACGGGACAGCAAAAGTTTATGTTTTTTAGATTTATTTTTTTTAATTCATTTTTTAGTTTAAAAATACGGAAAAATATGCAATACATTCTTTAAAAAGTTGAGAGAGTAAATTTTCATTTGACGTAATTCTTTTAAATGCAGCTCGGAAACTGTTTTGTCGTTAGTCGGCCAAAATTATGCTACGATGCTACTGTTGAATATATAGAAAACTATCAACTACACTATTTATTTCATTCCCTCTCTTTACTGTTTGAGTCGCATATCCTGTGAACCTGTGATATCCTTAAAAGTCAATAAGTTTTAGTTCGATAAAATGACTGTTACCATGCATGTAGTAGATGGTGCTATTACAAATCTCAAATAGAAAATGTTCGGTTCCCAATAGATCTCACAGACTCAACAGAGTACTGGATCCATTTGCATGATCGATCTGAATGTACCAGTACGCGTGACGAAATGCACTAGAATGATTCGGTCACTAGAAATGAATGATTGACACTTGTCTACCGTACTTGACGGGATTTGACGGGATTATAGTATTATCTACAACGAGAGCTAGATTTTAATGTTGGCAACACTGGTTACCACTACCTGTACTATTCCACCTGATGGTAAGTAATGGTGAAGCCTATTTACATTGCATCGTTGGTCAAATGTGACTGCTCATCATGAGTTTCCGTTTTCAAATCTTGGATGGGACAAAAAACAGTTTATAACCCGAAGTCAAGAAGTTGGCGATGTTTCACTCCAGTATCTCAGGAAGCAATCAAAACCGTTAGCGATGATTGGCTTGATTATGAGGATGAATGAATAGAGAGTGAACCTTTGCTTGCGCACACTCTCGTACACTTCTGCGCAGATGACCGGTCTTCAGCCATAATTGGCCGCTGTGACCGAAATACTGTTTGGAGGACATTATTATTCACTCTCGCTTTGAAGATATTGTAACGATGTTGGCATATTGTTCCATTCCCTTGCTGTACACATGAATAACGACTAAGCAAATCATTTGGTTCAAGTGTGTAGCAAGAAAGAGGTAGAGACGGGCCGAAGATCTAGTTGTCCAATGCTGGAATGGAAAGAATTCAGTCGTACAATTCCTGCAGAACACTAAAAGGCTAACTAATTTGCACCTGAGATTGAAAATGGTGAAATTGACTTTGGCCATATTAAGGGCACCAATAAGCCTCTTAGCACGCCTTCACATCGAGTATTAAGGTGCTAGGTGACATTTTACACCCTGTGTGGAGTACCGTTGCACTTTTGTCTTTTTAAATTGAATACATAGTCGGTGAGCCTATTAGTTACCGTGTAATTTCAGAACAACTTGATCGTTTGAAGTCCTATTTACACAATATGTATGTTTATTTGATAAACTAAAAACTATAAACTCGTGCTGTTTATATCACTTTAAGTCAAAGTGACTGTGACACTACAAGACATAACGGCATCTTGAAATTGAGAAGTCTTTGAGTATTTGGCCATTAGACTGCCATTCCAAGTTAGTTTTAACCAATATCGTTACACTAAACAGGTGTATTGTGAATTTGTGAACTACAACACAAACACCTCGTATTTTAGATGCAAAATATACAATTTAGACGTGGTAGAGCCACGCTGCAGATATATTATTGTCGTAGCATGAATGGGTCGGCTCGACCGGCGAAGGAGCACACTCTCACAGAATACCATCGTAAAATAGCAGCTTAATACTGCTGCACTTCTTATGGTGCGTAAATCAATATAATGACGACTTACCAACATTGAATGGATATATTTTGTTCCAACCCTGAGGTCCGAATTTCCTCCTCTCAGCTACTACAGCGTGAAAGTAACATAAGGCAAAGAGTATCGCTTTAAATTCCGCTTCCTTACCACACATCTCCAGAGTTTCTTGATTGAAATTATCTAGAGCTTTATGAATGTTAGCCTTTAAAAGTAAAAGTAAAGTAAGTAGTAAAAGGTAAGTATTAAAAACCTTATTTGAAAGTCTATTGCCCTAATTTTACGGCTACCTGCATTCCCGTTGGTGGTTCATTAGTGATTTTTATACTAGACTCCAGGATACCCTGCGGTATGATATGGGCAGTTGGTGTGGCTGCTGGTTCAGCCGACATAAACAGTCGAAAATCGTTGTGACAACCTGAAGCGAACGTCTCCATTTTCTTCTCGAGACTTGGCAACCATTTCTTTACTAAATGAATGTTCTGAAAGTTTAGGTATTTTACAGTTTTATCAAGATTTTTCCCAAAAAATATTAGTTACTTTTATTGACTAAAATATGTTAGAAAATCACAATGATTTTACTAAAAATAATGAAGAGAGAATATTTGAAAGAAGCTCTTTGCATTTAATTTAAAAAGGTTTAATGACCTAAGTGTATCATATTTTCCTTATTTTATATTGATTTGAAAACTCATGCTTCGGATTAACGTGACGTTGCAGTACTTTAGACTTTTTAAGCCTTTGTAAATAAACAAAAAATACATAAATGTAATTATTGCGCAAAAACAAATATAAAAATAATAATAATGCGAATCATAACAATTGACATGAAAAACATGAAGATCGATCGAGATAGTTTAGTTTACGACGGGCTGTATTCCGCATCTCCACGTCTAAGCGCGTATTTTGCTTGAGGGCACGAATATTTTGATTATTCGAGCCATGAAATTTTCCCAAAAAGCCCAACAGTCCTCTGATGTTGCGAGTAAATTCGGGGAATGATTCCGGCGCTCCGAGATGTTTAGCACTACATGTAACGACCTCCGGATATGCCAGCAACGCGTATCCTGCACAGGGACTATCTGTGACACCTCATGCCCCGTAATAGCACTTGTTGCTATCCTGATCTGTGGCTTTTTCAATCTCATTAACACCTTGGTTATACGACTATTTATTTTTAGCAGGGCCGCCCTAACTTGCCTACAGTCCACTAGATTTTTTCAAATCTGAGCGTATAGATTAGTAAAGTTTTTACGTACAGTGAACAAACATTACCAAAAGGGATTGGTATGATCGGTTCCGGCCCTAAAACGTCCGTATCGATCCTGATGGAGAAATCTTTTACCTTCCTAGCATCTATTGCTATGCCAGCTTGGATGATACCCATACATTCTACCTAAAATAATGTTGTTGTGGACACCCAACGGCGTACAATTTGAAGTATTTCGAGAAAGTTCCAGATCCTATGCCTTCATTTGTTTAAGAATCATCCGTAAAATCTTTGAGCTCTTTTGGGCTTAGTCCCTACGGCTGGTTGGTTTTATTTAGTTCTATATCTGTATAAGGGACTCTACTCTTACTCCAAAGATCAAAGGTTTTGAGTCTAATGGCAGCTAAATTCACTTCATGTTGTATGTGTAAGTAATAATAATAATAATAATAAATCATTTATTCTGGACCAAACCTTTTATACATTGTTCACACCCACCAAACTGCGTA